>JAWRVF010000209.1:0-102500 GCA_036785485.1 Physcomitrellopsis africana | reverse complement strand
GTGTAAGACCAATTATCTATGCTTGTTTTGCGTGACAAAGTAGTAGAAATTTATGGTCTTTTTCAAAGCTCCAAAAGATTTGATCTTGCAATACTGGCTATACTTTGCATAAATATTGGTCAACAATTGTGTTCTTCAATGACATGTTGTATTTTGCATAGATCTAATCTTATACTTAGCACAAGTTCTGATAAATTTGTAAATTGATATTCATATTAATATTAATATTTTGAAGTTCTTAGAGTGCTGCATTGTCATATAGTGTGATTTTCAATCTAGGAATATACTAGATACTTGGTTGTAGAGAATTCATTTATAAATTATTAGCAAGACTCCAATTTCTAAAATATAGGTTATATTCTTAAGCTTTATTATAAGAAAATTCAACTATAGATTTGCTTTTGATCATTTGATAATTTAAAAATCCTAGCAGGTGCTTTAAAACCCTAATTTATAAACATCCAAGCACTAATTTCTTTATACCTAAAAAATCCGAAATTTTAATGCCATAAAATTTTTTTGTATATTTTTTTAATATAATAATATATACTTCTAAAAATTTTGAGCTAAAAGCTTATCAAATTGCTTAAAATATAACTCAAAATACAACCTCTAATTAAACAGATTACTTATTACCTTTAAATTGTAAGCACTAACTTCAACTTCCAATATCTCTTTTGTCTTAGCTTGGATTTCATCAAATTGTACATAAAAAATATAGTCAAGAAAGTATTCTCTTTAAACCTGGTTGCTCATCGTTTGTTGCTTTCTGTATGCACAAGTTGTATTCCAAAGAGTGACAATAGATACAAATTCAATATCTTAACTTTGAGCACCTATATCTCTTTCATAAAAATTCTAAATCATTCAATGTTTGTACCAAAACTATAGTCAAAAATCTAATCTTATTAATCCTAATCTTTAGTGATCAAATGTCTTCAAAAAAAATCCTAATCTCTAATAACGCCTCAAGCAGCCTCCTTAAAGTCTATTGGGTATAACCTTTCACTAATAGGAATAGAGATTTCTATCATCCATCTCCATTCATCTACATGGATGGCCTAACTATTCCTTTTTAATCATTTTTTTAATAAGATTTATATGATATATGTTCTAAATATCAAATAAAAGAAATAAAATAAGATTTTAAATATCACCACTATCTAATAAAGATGATTTAAAATATATAAAAGTTATCAATATAAAATCAACTTCAAAAGTCACTATCCAAAAAAAAAAAAAAAATTGTATAAACTTCATTAATAGCCTTTTTAAATAGATTCTTTTTAAAGTAATAATTTAATCATATTTTGTAATCAATAAAAATCTATTGATATGTCTCATTTAATTGTACATTAAATATATATGTATAATATTTTGATATGGTAGCCAAACCACAATATAATAGTATACAATATAGCAAATCATTTTTTTTGTAATTTTAGCTTTGCAATTTCTAAATCATTATTAGATTTGGTAGTGTTGATATCACCAAGAACAAGAAGATAGTAAAATGTCTAATATACCACATTATTTTTGTATAGCAATGCCGTATTATAACATAGCTATAGGATGAAAGAACAAAAGAAAACAAATATTATAGAAGAGCTTAATTAAAGATTTAGTAACAAAATTATTTTAAAAAATATAGAAAAAAATTAAAAAGGTAATAAAAATATTTAATATTAATATTTTTTTTTATCAAAAAGGCTTTTATTTACTTTATAAGACCATTAACAAGATAAGATAAGGTAGATTAATAAAAATAATACTACAAGCATTTTTAGATTAAAATAAAAGAATAGCTTTCAATAAAAATTATTTTAAAAAATCTTGGATTCATACTCAAAGAAGGCTAGTTATAATCCAAGGTCAAAATTCAATTCCAAAACACAATACTATACATTTAAAATAAAGAGGAGGTTCTTTTGTTAATTGGAGAGTAGGATTGAATAACAGAATTGATAAGATGTCTTTGAGCATTAGATTTAAGATTCTAAAGTTTGTAATAACTTTGTGAAAATTATAAAAAAATTAAACTTCTATTTGGATGACTTTGGTTGTTGAAAAATAAAATGGATTTATATTTTAGAGAATTTTGTAAAATTTATAACAAATCTATAAGTAAAAATTTGTGGATTTGTGAATATAGTTGTGTTAAATATATATTATCAATAATAGTTTAATTAAACAATTAGATCAAAGGTTATTAGAATTAAAGTGGGCTAGGATCTCAAAAATTAGATTTTGAGGATCAATGAGGATTTTTATAATTTTAAACAATCTGCTAATTAGATTGGAATGGTTCTTTTTTAAGCTAGTATTTAAATTAGTTTTTGATATTTTTGTAAAATTTTAGAACATATGAATGGTACAAAAAAGAACTGTTAATATTGGAAGATTGATAATAAGATTAGAGAAGAAAGACAGCCAACACTTGAGTAGATTGGGAGCTTTTTCTTCCAATCTATTCTTGATTAGTTGTAAAATATAAGTTTATATTCTATAACCAATTTTCTAGTGCATCCTCAAATAAGATGATATGTAATATAATAGCGGATTAAAGAAAATTTTCAATAACATTTTCTTGATATTCAAACCTCACACTGTTTATTCAATATCTTTTTCAATAGTCTCAATGTTGTTATCAAGTTCTTTATTTGCATCTTATTTAATTGTGATATTGAATTGTCCTATATAGTTGCAACAATCTGCAATTGCTTTTAAAGATATTTTATCTCATATATGCTTTATTAGTGTATTACTTGTAATACATTGATTTTATAAGGACTATTAATTATGTTCTTGAATTTATCAAGAGCAAAGTGTATTCACATGCTGTAATAACATTGTTTGAATATAATAATAATTTAATATAGAGTGGTTAAAGAATGGATGTCATATTGGAAAAAAAGAAGTGACAAGTGATGTTGTATATTTTGACACCATTCAAGCTATAAGTTATACAATTATAAAAAAAAATAAAAAATAAAAAAAAAATAAAAAAATCAATTTTGGTATCTTATTTTGTAATTTAAGTATTTAAGCTATTTAATAAATAATGCAATGTTGTATTGTGGTTTGGTTACCATGTGAAAATAATGTATATATATATATATATATATATATATATATATATAAAATTTATTATACAACTAAAAAAAATTCATATCAATAAATTTTTATTAATTATAAAATATGATTAGGTTATAATTTTTTTTAAAAAAATTATTTAAAAGGATTATTATTGAGGTTTGTATTATATATATATATATATATATATTTTTTAATAATAACTTTTGAGATTGATTTTATATTAATAATAACTTTTATATATTCTGAATCATCTTTGTTAGATATTGGTGATCCTTGAAATCTTATTTTATTTCTTTTATTTAGTATTTAAGACACCTATTATATAAATTTTATTTATAAAAGAATTAAAAAAGAATTTTTAGTATCAAAAAGAATAATTGGACCATCTATGTAGATGAATGAAGATGGATGATAGAAATCTCTATTCCTATTGATTAAAAGTCATGCCCAATGGGCTTTAAAGAGGCTATCTGAGACCTTATTAGAGATTATAATCTTTCTTTTAAGGACATTTGAACATCAAAGGTTAGGATTAATAAGTTTAGATTTTTGGCTATGATTTTAGTATATAAATTAAATAATTTGGAGTTTTTATGAAAGAAATATAGGTGCTCCATTTAAAGGTGTTGATTTTGTACATATTATTATTTTTTGGAATATAATTCATATATAAAAAAAAGCAATAAAGAATCAAAAATTAGAATTTAAAAAACCACTTTTTTACTATATTATATATATATATATATATAATTTGATGAATTTTAATATATAATGAAGGAGATATTAGAAGTTGAAGTGAGTAATTGCAATCTAAAGATAATAACTAACTTATTTAATTAGTGGTTGTATTTTGAACTTTATTTTAAGCAATTTGATAAGATTAAAATTTTAAAAAATATATACTTTTATATTACAAAGCTACACATAAAAATTTTGTCGCATTAAAACTTTGGATTTTTGAGATATAAAGAAAATAGTGCATAGATGTCTATAAACTAGGATTTTAAGTACTTGCTAGGATTTTTGAGATATCAAACGATTGAAAGCAAATCGATAGTTGATTATTCTTGTAATAAAGCTTAAAGGTATAAGCTATACTTTGGAGAAATTTGACAAAAATTTAATAGCTAAATTTAGAGTTATTAAATCATAAAATTTATAGGTGAATAAGATATTGAAGGATTTTATTTAAATTTGAGCATTTTTTACAAATTATAAGGATTTTTGGAAACCAAGACTTTATGAAGGTGAAAAGATAGATATATAGAGCTATAATAAAATTTTGATATAAAGATAAGATTTTGAAAAGAGATTATAGATTTTCTTTGAAGTTATTAAGAATCTAATTTACTAACAATTGATTAGTTATAATTTGGCATCAAAAAGGATATTAAGGATTTTTTAGATGCCATAAAAAAAATCTTATATATAAATCTATTTAAATATAAGAGGTATTTATTAATACAATATTTTTTTGATATTATTGTATTTATTTGTTTTTTTTACTAAGAACAAATCATTTAACAAAACATGGCTAATAAATTATAGATAAATTTTCTACAGCTATGTATCTAGTATATTTTCAAATTAAAAATTATGCCATATAATAATGGACATCATCTTAACTTTCTTATTCCAAGAATAATAAAATCCAAGTTGTTTATTAGATTTTTGTCAAGAATATGAAATATAAACAATCAAAGTATCAAAATACTCTTGTGTCACTCAAAAAGAATAAAAAGCTTTTCTATAAAGCTTCTAAAAAGCTATTATATAAAATATTATCAAGTTAATTTATTTTTATTTACTTCTACCTATCTATAATACTTAGATAACTATTAGAATAAATCTTATATTTATGACATGACCTCCCTTTCTAGGAACAAGTTCCACAAGGAGTAGTGAATACATGTTGAAGAAATCCAAGATGCACCAAATTGTATTTGCTACATATTTTGATCTTTATTTTCTTTGAAGGTAATTGATAGGTCCTTTTAGCCATTGATAATGTCCTATATTAAGGTAGGAAGATCATTCTAATATTTGATCATTCTTGAGGCTTTCATAACTTCTTTCAAAAAAAATATTTAGAACACTATTAAGAATAATTCTTACTATTAAAAGTATTATCAAATATTAAGAATCTCTTCTAAGGTTGTGATACCAAACACGTTGTATCTTGCAATCAATTCAAGGAAGAACATGTCATTCTTGAGGATCTTCATTTCTATTTTATTATCTTGAAGGTTGTGATAATTGAAATGTCTTGTCTAGTAAATTAGCAAATAATAGCTCTTGAGCTGAATTTATTAGTTATTGATTCTCCATCTTATTACCAATAAAAATTCAAAAAATTAATAAATAATGATATAAAATATTTCTATTGAATCTACTTTGCTTTATGATATAGATTTTTTTTTATTTTGATTTTAATAGATATCATCAATAAAATGCATTGACTTTGATTGATACATTTGTTAGATTCCTAAATGACTTTCATATGTATTTATTAATATTATATCTGTACTAATATATAAGATATTTTAACCTATTTCAATGTTCCCTTGAATCTAAGACCTCTTCTACCTCAAATTCTTTATTATTGTCTACTATAAGAAGTGGTGGCATTTGTCTTTTTCTTTATATATCCATTATCTTATATGGCTCAAGTAGAGATGTGTGGGATACAAGATAGATCTTCATAGACTTTAATAGATATAATCAATAAGCAACTGGATTGATCTATTTATAAATAAAAAATGGTCCAAGCCTACAACAATCTACTTTATTACAAAGACAAATAATCTTAATATTACAACAAAGTAGCCATATCTTATCACCAACATGAAATTGAGATTATTTCTTATAATAAACATCATTATTGGTCTTTTATTATTCTTGAGCTTCTTTTAATTGTGCCTTTATTATTGTATATAGCTTTGATAATTGATTTGCTAAGTTTTCTACCATAGGATTATCACCTTTTGAGAAGTCAAAAGTATTAAATTATAGATGATAATTATAATTGATAAAAAAAGATATTTATTGAATAAAAAATATATATTAAATTATTATAAGTAAACTCTATCAATAGCAAAAGAATTATCTAATTATTTTAATGATGATTGATGGTACATCTCAAATATTATTCCAAAACTTAATTTATTTATTTTATTTATCCATCAATTTGAAGGTGGACAATTGAAGATAATTTTATCTCCACCTTCAATATCTTGAAAAAGGTTCTTCAAAATTTTGATATGAATTGTGTTCTTTTATTTGATATAATATCCCTTGATAATCCATGATAGGAATAGATGTCATCAAAGAAAAGTTTAGTAATTTTTTATTTGTGATAGATTTTATATATGATACAAAATATGCCATTTTGATGAAATGATCTACAATCACAAATATAGAATCATATGAACTTAAAATTAATAAATTTGTGATAAAATCTATAGAAATAAAAGACCATAGTTGCTCTAGTATAGGTAATGGTTAGAGAAGTTTGTAAAGTTGATGGCAAGGAGTTTTTGATCTTGATTAAATATCACATGAGTACACAAATTCTTTAACTGCCTTCAATATTTGAAGCCTCTAAAAATTTCTTGATATTAATTCTAAAATCTTGTTGTACCCAAAATGTCCTATTGCAGGGAAGTTGTGATGAGCTTCAAGAGCATGTAGTCATGCTTCATCTTCTAGAACATATAAACATCCCTCAAAATAGAGTAGATTATTTTTAAACTTGAACTTGAAAGTATTATGAGATTTAAATTAATTATTCTTAATATCATGAACAAGAGGATCTAATTACATATTTGATTGGACTTGCTTGAAAAAAATTGAATCAACACTCAATATTGATTTCATTGCTTGAAGATAAAATTATTTTTGCTTTTAAAAAATGATCTTTTATTAATTAAAAGTTGCATCTTCTTCTTTTGATACAAGATAAGAATATTTAGAAAGGATATTAGACAAACTTTGTTGTTTATTTGGTTGATAAAAGATAATAAATTCAAATCTTGACAAAGACACGCTCCAACAAACTTGGCAATAATTCAAATATATGCTAATATGAAATACTTGAGATTCTTGTCATTTGTATACACAGTGACTAGATTAAAAGCGCCTTTTAGATAATGACATTATTCTTGAAAGTAATCTATAATTATAAAAATTTCTTTGTCGTAGATCTTATAATTAATCTTTACTACTAAAAACTTTTTTGAATGAAAAGCTATTGAATGAAATTTCACATTTGCTCCCATTTATAATAATATCACATCCAAGACAAAGTCCATTGCATCTATTTCCATAAAAAATGCTTTAGAGAAGTCAATATAATATAAGATTGGTGCAGAAGTAAAAATTGTCTTCAAAGCTTCAAATAATACTTCCACTTTCTTATTCCACTTAGAATTTTTTTTACAAGTTAAGCGTATCAATAGAGTTCCAGCTTGAAAAAATTTCTTGATGAAGATCTAATAGTAATTGACAAATTTCAAAAAATATTGCACATTTTTTATTATTTTTGAAATTTTTCAATCCATAATTGTTTCAATTTTCTTAAGATCTATCATTAGATTATTATTAGAAATAATATATCCTAAAAAATCAACTTGAGTAGTATAAAATATATACTTTTTTATCTTAGTATATAATCTCACATCTCTAAGTTTTTATAATATATAATGAATATAAAATTCATATTCTTTTGTGTTCTTAGAGTAGATTAAAATATCATCTAAATAAAAAATAACAAAATCCTCAAGAAATACATAGAAAATATTATTCATAGGATATTAAAAAGTAGTTGGTACATTCATAAGTCTAAAAGGCATGACATTATATTCAAAATCCCATATCTAATTCAAAATACAATCTTCCATTTATCACCTTTTTTGATGTGGATCAAGTTATATGCTTTTTGTAGATCTATATTTATATAAATCTTTGCTTAGCTGAATTGATCAAAAAATCCTATAATCATAGGTAAAGAATACTTATTCTTGACAGTAATCTTATTAAATCTCTAATAATCTATGCACATCTACAATAATTTATCTTTTTTTTTTCACAAATAAAATAGAAGCTCATGTTGGAGATTTTGAATGGTATATGAAGTTCTTAGCCAATTTTTTATCAATATATTCCTTCAATGCAATCAACTTATTTTACGATAAATTATAAATTGGTCCAAATAGTGGTTGAGATCCTTCTTGAAGATTGATTAAATAATCAAAAGTTCAATGCTTTAAAAGAACATCTCCGTTCTTTTTTTTAAAAACAAAATCTTGATACTAACTAGAAATATTACTTGTTGTCTTTTTAGTATTAAAAATAGGTGTGGCGTTTATAGTAAAAAATGATCTTTTTTTTTTTGCATATATAAAAGCTTTTGCACTTACATTTAAGGATTTGAATGTTCTAGATTTATATATTTTTATTTGATTAACAAATTTTTGGATTAAGTTATAAAAAATTAAGATTATAAGAAGTCTAATCTATTTAAGGATTATATTTTTTTAATCATGATAATTCTAAAATAATTAAATTGAAAGGAGATCTAAATAGCGTAGTAATAATTAAATATTACTATGCTATTATGTCTCTTAATTGCTATATCTAAAAAAATAATTTCATAGATAATATCTCCAAAAGATAACAAATGACCATCTATGACTTCTAAATGTACGGATTTAGTTTCTTTAATTTAAGATATTTCTTTTTTTTGGCAAAATCTTTGTCTATAAAATAAGTTGAGGCTCTTGAATCTAATAAGATAAAGACTTTGTAATTTTTAAGTCTTAAAGATACATCTATTATAAAATAAGATGAGGGATCTAATAAAAGAATAGGACTTTTATTAGATATTGTATATGATTCTAGCCGCACAGTCCCTATTATAGTTGGAAAATTTTATTTTCCAATACATTGTCTTTTCCAGCAACCATACTCTTCATTTTGTAGTTACGTTGCTTCTTTGGACAATGTTGAGTAGTGTGCTTAGATTCTCTACAATATAAGCATAGACCTTCTTGACAACATTAAGTCTTTTCCTACTTAGTGAGATATTTAAAATATACCATATCAATTTATATTGGTTTTACTTTAGTCAAATGAATTTTTAAAAATTTAGGAGCTGTTGTCACTAATTGACTTATTCTTCTTCAACTGAATCTATATTCTTGACACCTTTCAAATAATTGATTGTTGCATGCAATGGCTTGAAAAATAAATTATTTCAAAGAATCCATTTTTAATATTTTTGATAACAAATCTTTGACATTATCCTTTAATCCATAACAAAATTGATTGATAAAGGCTTTGTCATTCTACTTCACATTGTAAGTAAGATTTTGGAATTCAACAATATATATTATAGATAATCGTGATCCTTGTTATAAAGATAAGAGCTTGATCTTTGCTATCCTTATTCAATCACTTTTTTTAAATATAGTTGTAAGTATTTTGAAGAATAAATTCAAATCATAAAGAAGTCATGAACCTTTTTCCATCAAAGTTACAAATCAAGAAAGAATACTTCTAAATTAAAAAATGTGCCAATAAATCTAACTTGAGTAAATCTATTAGGATATTGGAAAGGATGCAATCTTAGATAAAGCTTGACTTGTTGCAAAAATCTTCAAAATTTTGATCTTGTTCCACCAAACTTCTCAGACATACTAACTTTTACTTCTTTTATGCTTATAGAAGCAATACTTCTTGGATTTAGTTGTAAGGCTGATCTACTTGCTTCCTTCAATTATATAATTTTTTGACATAGGCTTTCGACTTCTTCCATAGATATAAGAATAGTACTTCCATACTTGATATTAATGATGTGTAAAATTTTTATCCTAAAATAATTGACAAGCTCTTGAAGATCTACAATAGTTACAAATCTATTCTCACTTCTGCTAAGTGTCGCATCTATAATTTGTCCTTTCATCTTAGACAACTTAATAAATCTATAATTCAAATTAAAGGAAGATAATCCCTAAACTCTAATATCAAATAAAATTTCAAATTCATGTCAAAATCATTGTTGTTAATTATTTGTTATTGTTAGTTGCACATGCGCAATTATAAAATCAAAAAATAATAAAGCCTTATAATTTGTATCTTAGCCTTCTTATACTACAACTCCTCTTTTTTATTGTTGTTATTGGTTGTAGCTATAGATGCTTCCTTCCTCTTCTTATCTATCATTTTAGATGAATATTCTATTAAAAAGCATATTTTTTAAGGAATTATATATTATTTGTAAATAATATTAATCTTCTTTATCAGTTGTATTCTTTTATTTCAAAGTCCTTGAAGATTGTTGTTAGATGCAAAATTAGGAGGCTAAATTGATTTTTCTACTTTATAGGATGCATGACTATTCTTCTTAATTTTATAGCTCATCAAACCCTATCACATTCTTCTTCAAATTCCTTAGTCCTCACCAAGTTTAAAATTTTCTTAGCTAAAACATATAGAGTGATGAGGCAAGAAGAAGATGATGAGAAAGAGGCCAAAGAAGAGAAGCCTATAGTATGTGATGATGATGAGGTGGTAGTGCTTTATATCAATTGGAGTATAATGAATGTGCATGTTACTGCATTACATGTGGCTCCTTATTTTTTCTTTCAATATCACTATAGACATATTTTCTTATCTTTTTTTTTTTTTTTTAATTAAAATTTAGTCCTATCTCAACAAATAAATAACACTTGTATGCAACAATACTTTATTCACCTTCATACTTGCATAGCTATTGGTAACTGTGATATGAAAGAAGTAAAAAAATAAAAACAACAAACCCTCTTATTACTATAATACAAATCTTATGCATCCTATATTGCCCACATACTCCTTTATTGCTTAGATTATATGAAAGTTATAAAATTACATGATTCTATTGAAATTATAAAATCTTACAAAATTTTTAAAATTTTCATCTATCAATATTATAAATTAAACAAGACACCTTTGTATATATATATATATATATATATATATATATATACACATAAATACACACACATATATCATTAAGTTTGGTTATGCTTATCAAATTTAATTAAATATGATGTAATTCAAGAATATTATATATTGATATTAAAATATTAAAAGTAATTGAACAAAATAAGATTCAAAACATTGTGTATCTTATTTAAATTTATATATATCCAATTTATAAATTTAAAAAAAAAAAAAAAAAAAAAAAAAAAAAAAATCATTTTATATATTTAATATTGATTTTAAATTTTTATAAATTAAAAATATCAATAAATATAAAAATATAAAAAATAAAATAAAATAAAATAAAAATATATTTTTATAAAATTTAAATTTCTTTATTTTAAATTTTTTTCAAAAAAAGACTCTAAATTCAATTAAATTTTTTGAGATTGAATAAATTAATATCTTATTAAATATAATAAAAAAATAATAATAATTTAATAATAACTAATTTAATTAGATAATATTCATAATATGACATCTATATTTATATGTGTATAAATATAAAAAAATATATTTAGGTTGAACAACAAAGAAGTGATTATACATTAAATGTCAAGGATATGACACAAGAATACAAAATAAGAGACTAAAACTAGAAAGAGGTTTAAAAAAAAAACCAACAAAGATTTGAATTATTTAGATGAATACATGAAAAATATCAAGAAAGATGAATTAGAACTCCAAGAGATGTATTGTCAAGACTAAAAAACTCTTCAACCTTGACTCTAATATATATTCTTGTCTAAGAAGCTTCTTAAGTGGCTTCTATCAAATTAGGAAGCTTCTTGAGTAGCTTCTACCAACTTAGAAGCTTCTTGAGTTCTTTCTACCAACTTGGAAGCTTTTCAAGCTCTTTCTACTAACTACGAAGTTTTTTGAGCTCCTTCTACTAACTACAAAGCTTTTCGAGTTACTTCTACAAACTAAGAAGCTTTTCAAGTAACTTCCACTAATTAAAAAATCTCTAGAATATTGTAGAAGGTTCTATGAGCTTTTAAAGTGTATGTCCCTAAAATCACCTCTTTCTCTAGCAACAAGTTTTAAGAGGAACTCATGCCATCAAAAATCTTCCTACATACGTAGAAAATTGAGAATAAGTTATATCAATGAAGCTATGTATTATGATTTCTATTTTTGGACAATAGATTCTATTGGTTCTTAGAAAAATTACCTATGACCTTGAACTAATACCTCCGCTATTGAAACATTCCATCCAAGGATTTGATCTTGATTGCGGCCTTCAAAACATCCTCTAAACAAGATCTAGGCTTAAAAACATTCAATTTTCCAAGCTTAAGCAATATCATTAAAATTCGAATATTAAAATTGAGACTTACATAGTTAAATGTTACTCCTAATGGCTCCAATCATGGTTATATTTGGTATTGTCGTATTACATATTGTCTTGTTTGGAAATGCACCGGACACCTGGCTGTAGAAGGTAAAATTGTGTTTGCAAATAATCAAAAAATCCTAATAGGTTTCATCCATATATGAAGAATATAATTCAAAGTTCAATTCAAAAGTGTTTAAAAACACTCCTCTTAATAACATCAACTATACATATACCCCAATTTCCTTGTTTCTTTTATAATTAAGCAATTTTTTTATTTTTGTTTGTAAGTCCTAATCCTAATCAATGAGCTTTGACAAGCTATAACTTTTGATCCAACCATCCACTTAGTGTGAATTTTTTTACACAAATGCTGGTATAAGCCTTCTATATGCTCAAAAAAATTCAGCTCAACCTAACTTACACATTGTAAGTAAATGCCCAAAAAGCGCACTAATGATACTCGGCCACCAATTTGAAGATTGATGTAAAAACTCCAGTGATGATTTTTCCTTCTTCCACTGTTAACTTCAGCTCAAACTATAAGTCTTCTATCACCATGCCAAAATTTACATTGATCCAATTAGTAGATCTTTACTTATTGCAGAAACTTTATCTAATCCTAAACTACCAACTTCCGACAACTCTTTGTATCAAAGCTCAAATATCTCCTGATTGTATTACTAGATCAATACAAATTTTTGTATACACTTAGCACATCCAATAGTCCAAACAATATCAAATTTTGAGCCATAGATGCTATATAGATTGCATGAATCACTCAACAATGCAAGCCATTATAGTCTTATATAAAACCCAAAACACCAATACAAACCTTGACTTTGAATAGCAATTGCTAAGTCCTCCAAAATCCTATGGTAACAAACTAAATGCTCCTAGAATCCACTTCAAGCTGGCTATCTAATCCTAGTTGCCGATCTTTGAATGTCCTGAATTTTTGCCTTAGGTAGTCATTTACGTGGCTAAAGGTCTGATTTTGACCCTGTCTCATATCCGGTCACCCCCCGGGTATTGATCTAACTTATTTTAAGGGTTTTTAAATTTAATACTATCCTCAACTCAATCTTGGTATCTATCATACTAAATTTTAACTTCTCTTATCCTATTTTTATTAACTTATGGCTTTTTTAAAAGCCATGAACTAGTTTCTACAACCTAGAAGAAAATTTTAATAACTAACTTTTATCTTTTAGCTATTAGAGCAAGAATTAATCTAAGAGGCTTCTATAAATCTTTTTTTAAGTACCTTAAGTTCCTAATAATCCAAGATAACTAAGTATTAAGTAGAATTTATCCTTATTCATACTTTTCACTATATAAATGTGTTACAACACAACAGCATTGAAATATATCATCTTTACTTTGCTTAATTGAAGGTTATAAAAGTTGCACTAATTTGCTCAAAGCTTATATAGCAAGTGGATCTTCTAAATCTCATTTTGTTAAATCTTTCAATATTTGAAAGTTTGATATAGTGATTAACTTGCTTCTATAATTCTATTCTATCTTAGAACAAATGATTACATATTGATGAAGGCTTTGGTTTCATTTTTTTTCTCTTATAGGTGTTTTTTGAATCCAATCTTTATCAAGAAGTTATCATCAAATATATTTAGATTTGTAGAGATAGAATTGATGAAATTTCTATACATTTTGAGATGTATTGGTGAAATTTTTGGTCAATTTCTATATACGCTCATTAATATCATAATCACATCAATGAACAAGATATTCCAATTTACCTCACCTTTATTATGAATCAAGTATCTTTTTAATCTTATATTCTTTATGTTTTTTGATTTCGATACTAGGTGGCAATTACTAAACTCGTTTCAAAATATGTAACTCTTTACAAGGTTCTAAAAGAAAGACTAGAAAATTGGATGTATCTTTATAAAAGATGGTAGTTTTAAGCAATATGCCACTAGATTAATTTGATTCTGGATAGAAAATGATCCTAACGTTGTCGGGGTAGAGAGAATTTGCCTTAAGAAAGCGCTGGGCTTCTAGCTGTCACTAATTTCTCAATCAAGCTTCAAAAATGAGGAAAACTCAAAGTTTATATATATATATATTTTTATTTTTTGAGAAATTACATCAAATACATAAGCCTCAAGTAACTAACAACATCCAAAATATGATAAAATCCTCTAAAACCTTATATATCTTTATGTGGAAATTTTCCTGAACTTCAACATCTCATATCTCCTGATCCGACCGTCCAAATATGGTAAAATTTTACATGAAGTACTGATGTATTCTTATCAACCTCTACAACAATTTTCAATTGCAAATTCATTGCGGATCTTGAGATATCTTGAAAACCCTAACAGTCGCTTCAAACCCTTGTCTTTATACACCCGCATACAAATTTCTTCATATCTCACAAACTATAAGCTCAAATTCCATGAAATTTGTATGTATAGCTTCTTAACACAAAATTTCACATTCTCCAAGAAGTTTGAGCCAAAATTTCGTCTGAAAACTCAAGTTATGGCTCAAAGCATAACTATTAACAACACGGTGTGCTTACTGCCTTGGAATTGGATGTGCTGTCTTCAACTCTTCATATCTCCTTCGTCTAAACTCAAAACTTAAGAATTCCTTCGTAATAGACGTAGATCTTGAAATCACCTTTCCAACCGCACCGTCCGATCTCCAAAAGCCTCCGTACAACTCCGCAAAATCCCAAAAGAGTGACAGTATGTATGAAATCCACTCTTTAACTTTGAACAAGTATAACTTCTTCACCCTAACTCCAAATTGCCTAAAATTTCCTCTCAAACTATACCCAAAATCCTAAACTTTACAACCCTACCTCTGAAATTGCAAATCCCCCTTTTGAAGTCGCCGAAAACTCCCTGTTAAGGTCGCAGGCAGCCTCCTTAAAGCCCATTGGGCATGGTATTTGACCAATAGGGATGAAGTTCCCTATTACTTTATCTCTAATATAAAAAGTAAGCAATTGATTTCTAAATTTATTTATAGATGTCTTGTAAGCATCCTGAATTGTTTGCAATTGAAGCTTCAAGGTTGTTTTTTGTTGCAAAAAATACTTTGCAAATCCTTCAACTACTAGATTGTTGTATTTTAATATATTCTATAGATTAAGCTATGGATGATATCTATAATTGGAATAAAATAATATTTATAAAATTGAGGCATGAATAATATTATTATATATAATTTCTACTAAGAGTAGATACAAGACACAATTGCCTTGTTGATAGTTAATGCTGCATCGTAAATATTGCTTCAAAACTTAGTTAACTTCTTTTATTTAGTTATCAATTTGAGGATGGAAAACTGAAAAAAGTTTAATGTCTATCTTCAATATTTCATAGGGACATTTCTAAAACTTAGATACAAACTAAAGTCCTTAATTAGATATGATATCATCCAATAGGCCATGATATCGATATATATATATTATTAAAAAAGAACCTTATTGTTTCTTCAGTAGAAGCAGTTTTTTTACAAGAAATAAAATAAATCATCTTTGTAAATTGATCAACCACCACAAGGATGTTGTCTAATGAATTGGATGGTGGTAGATCTATAATGAAATCTATTGAGATAGAAGACCATGATCGTCTTGGAACATGCAAGGATTGTACGAGTCCATAAGAACAATGTTGAGGATTCTTGAATCTTGAACAAATGTCACAAGAGAATACAAAATCCTTTACAGCCTAATATTTTTGAAGCTACCAAAAATCTCAAGAAATAAGTTCTAAGGTCTTGTTAAATCCAAAGTGATCCATAGTTGGAAAGTTATGGCAAGATTGAAGAAAACGCAGTTGCTTTGGTCCTTTTGGAATATACAAATGTTTGTTAAAATATAGAAGGTCTTTTTTAAGTTTAAATTTGGCAATATTTTCATAGAAATGATACTTGATATTAAAGGTCAAAGCATCATTAGTTATTGCAGCATGCACCTCATTGAAGAAACTAAAATCAATAGGTGCCGATGTAATAGTAGTGCAAAGACAAAATTACTTTAGCTTCAACAAAATTATATATTGTTGATGAAACAATGCCTCTCATGTCTTTGGTATAAGATATGATGTCCTTGAAAAAGCATCAGATAGTCCTTGTTACTTTCCAAGTTGATAAGTGATAACAAAATTAAATCAAGATAATGGCATATTCCATTGAGCTTTACGGCAATTAAGAATCCAAATCGATATAAAATATTTTAAATTTTTGTGATCTATATATATAATTATAGGATATATTATTCTTTTAAGAAAATGACACCATTCTTAAAAAGAATCCTTAATAGTAAAAAATTCCTTACTATGGATTTTATAATTAATTTTGGCAGCACAAAACTTTCAAGAATAAAATGTAATAAGATAGAGTTTATTGTCTATATCCAATTATAAAATTATAGCCCCTAGTGTAAAATCCAAAGCATTGGTCTCCATATAGAATGCCTTTATAAAATCTATATGTACCAAGATTGGAGTTGTAGTAAATATTATCTTGAAATCTTGGAATGTCTTTTCTACTTGAGGCCTCTATTTCAACTTGTCTTTGTATGTCAATTGAATAAAAGAGGTGGCAATTGAGAGTAATTTTTGATAAAGATCCAATAGAAGTTGACAAATTTAAGAAAACATTGTACGTCTTTTATAGTCTTTGAAATGGCCTATTGCATAACTGCCTCTATTTTCTTGTGATCTATTATCAAATCCTTAGTAGATACAATATATTTCAAAAATTCCATCTTTGATTGATGAAATATATATATTTATAGCTTGGCATATAGACATGCATCTTGTAGCTTTTATAATACCAACTTTACATGCTCTTCATATTCTTCCAGATTTTTTGAGTAAATCAAGATATCATTAAGATAGATCACCATAAATTTGTCTAAATGCTTTTAAAAGATATCATTTATTAAATGATGAAAGATAGAAGGTGTATTTATTAATCCAAAGGATATGACATTATATTTAAAATGTCCAAACCTTATCTAAAATACAGTCTTGTATTTGTCTCCCTTCTTCATCCGTACTAAGGTGTATGTTCTACAAAAATCTATCTTAGTATAGATCTTGGCTTAGCCAAGTTGTTCCAAAAGTCTTGAGATTAATGGTAGTGGATAACAATTCTTCATTGTTATCTTATTCAATCCTCGATAATCAATGCATATATACAAGGAACCATCATTTTACTTCACAAAGAATATAAATACATCCATTGGAGACTTTGAATGCCTAATAAAGTTTTTTATAAGGTTTTTATCAATATAACCTTTTAATATTGAAAGCTCATTTTTAAAAAGATTATAAATTAGGCCAAAAGATGGTTGTATTCCTTCTTGAAGATCTATGGCACAATCATATGATTAATGCTTCGGTAATATATTAGTATTTTTTTAAAAAAAACATCTTAAAATTTGTTATATTACTTTAAGATAATTATCAATAAAGTTATATATTTTTTAATTAAAATTGCATAAATAACAAATAGTATATTTTTTTTAGTCAATCTTATAAAAGTCCTTATTCTAATAAATAAAGACTTACCAATTTGTGATTCTTTATAAAGTTTTTTTTATATTGATTCCTATTAAAAATATTATTTTTCACAACTTCTAATCTATAAATAGATTATACTTTTCCAAGTAAGAAAATTTGAGAATAATAGAATCTGAAAAAATTCTAATAACATTAAATACAATTTGGTTGCTATAATCTTCAAATGCCACTTCTATAGGCATTATTTCATGGATATCACTATTAGAGGATAAGAATTGTCTATCTATTACTTCTACATGAACAGATTTGGATTTCTATATTAGAAGAATTTTATAAAGCTTAACAAACACCTCACTTAAGAAATAAGTAGACGCCCTTGAATCCAATAATGTGATTGCCTAAAGCTTCTAAAGGCCAAAACACAAATGAATTGTAAAGCAACAAGTAGGTTGAGAAGAAAGAGAGGAACTTAAATAGTTTTAGGATGTTGAATTATTTAGCTACACGGTCTTTATTATAATTGATATTTTCATTTTTTTGAACAATTACACTCCTACTTTTGATAATGCATTGATTTTGTTTCTTTAAACAATTATTAGTGTTATAGCCTTCCTTGCTATAATACAAACATAGACCTTCTTCTATCTAAAGCTTCTTTTTTTATGGACTAAGAGGTTTAAAACATATTGCATCAAGTTGCATATCTTCTACTTTTGAATGTGAATTTAGATTGCTTATTGATGTACCAGGAGTGTATTGGATTACATGTTGTCTTCCTAAAGTCCATGAATGTTGATCTTAATGACGTTGGAATAGTCAATTATCACATTTTATAGCTTAGTTGATGGCTTTATTAAGTAATTGTGGATCTAAAAGTAATAATAATAAATCCTTCACATCATCTCTTAATTTTCAATAAAATTGATTCATCAAGTTTTCTTAATTTCAATTAATGCCGCACACTAGTTGCCTAAAATCAGATGCATAGATTGATGCAAAGTGTGTCTCTTGTCACAATGCTTGGATCTTGGTTATAATCTTATCATGTTTTCCAAATGCTTTCACAAATGCTTCTATTAAAGCTTCAAAGTTGTTTAAAATTGGTGATTTTTTCTCAAACAAGGAAGCAAACCATGATAATACTTGCCTTGTAAGCAAGGTGCCAACTAATCAAACCCGTGATTCTTTTGTTAAATAAGTATTAGATTGTAGAACTATTATCAATCAAATTTGATTGATAAACTCTCGAAACTTCAAACATTATTGTATTGTAATATAATTATAAGATAAAAGAGCTAAATAAGACATATATTATAAAAAAGCTTAATTGAAGATTAAATTATAAAATTATTTTAAAAAACATAGATAAAAATAAAAAAATAAAAAAATAAAAAAAATAAAGAAGTAATCAAAATATTTAGTGTTAATACTATTTTTTTTATAAAATGGCTTCTATTTATTTTGTAGAGGCATAAATCAAACAAAATAAGATAAATTAACAAAAATACTACTATAGGCATCTTAAGATCAAAGTGAAGGGTAGTTTTGAGCAAAAATTATCTTAAAAAACCTTAGATTAATATCTAAAGAGAGCTAATTATGATCCAAGGTCAAAACCAGATACTAAGGTACAAAACCAGATATTAAGGTACAAAACCATGCACTTATGGTAAATGGAATCTTCTTTTGTTGATCAAAAAGTAGGATTTGAGAGTAGACTCAATACGACTTTTGTGGGCATTAATTTTAAGGTTTTTGGATTTGTAATAACTTTGTTGAAGCTATGTAAATTCACGGTTCTATTTGGATGATTGTGAATATTGAGAAATAAAGTAGATTTGTATTTTGGAGCATATTAAGAGTTTTGTAGCAAAATTATAAGTAAAAAATTTTTAGATTTGTGCATATAGTTGTTTTGAATGTGTGTTCCAAATTTGAGCTTAATCCAATAGTTAGATCAAAGGTTATTAAAATTTAAGTTAGCTAAGATCTCAAAAATTGAATTTTTAAGGTAAGTGAGGATTTTTGTAATTTTGAGCAATTTTCTTAATAGATTAGAATTATTTTTTTATTGAGCTAGTAATTAATTTAATTTTTAATATTTTTATAAAATTTTAGAACATATGAATGGTGAAAAAAGAAGATATTGATATTAAAATATCAACATCAAAGTTAGAGAAGAAGGGTGGCCAATATCCAAAAGGATAGGAGTTTTCTTTCCAATCAATAAATTCGATTCCCTTCAAATTTTGAATACAAGTTTTCAACTATAAGGTTAAAAAGTGTAAAAAATCTGAATGAAGATCAACAATTAATTTGATAATTATTAAGATTTTAAATTTATTAATGAATTTGATTAGGACTTTATTAGGATTTAGTAGGATATTAGGATTTTTATTAGGATTATATTAGGATATTAGAATTTCATTAGAATTTTTTTAAGGTATTAGGATTTTGTTAGGATTTCATTAGGATTTCATTAGAATTTGACTAGGGTTTGATTTAGGATGTGATTTAAGATTTGACTAAGGTTTGACTTAGGATTTGATATAAGGTTTGACTAAGATCTGACTAAGATTTGACTTAGGATTTGATTTAGGATTTGACTAAGATCTAACTTAGGATTTGGTTAGGATTTGATTTATAGTTATACTATGATTTTATTAAGATTTCATTAAAATTTGATTAAAATTTGATTAGTATTTATTTAAGATTTAATTAAAATTCAATTAGAATTTATTTAGGATTATATTAGAATTGTTAGATTTTGGATTAATTATAATATATAAGTGTATCTTCTATATCCAAGTACTTGGTACATTTTCAAATAAAATGACATGTAATATAACAATATGTACCATCATATTTCTTTAAAAGACTAACTCAAGGCTTCTTACGTTGTTGAACACGTGAATTTTCTTGATGCAGCATAGATAGTAGTGCATCCTCAAGTGTAGAAATTAGAAGTAAGTATAGTCTAGATTGTAATACTCCAAATATTGCATCATTATGAAATTTTACAACAATTCTTTTAATCTCCACAATCCTAACAAATAAAATAATAAGAGTACTTACGATGGCATCTAACTTGTACTTAGAAAATTCAATCATATTAATGTCTTGACCTCCAACCATTCTAAGAAAAAAAAAAAAAAAAAAAAAAAAAAAAAAAAAATTAATTTATAAGAAGACAATATCAGTTTAGAGGAGGATAATTCATAACTTCTAAAATGCTTTAAGACCTTCAAGGAGAAATTTGAATCAAAAAGAGGTTTAAAAAAAAAACCGACAAGGACTTGAATTATTTAAATGAGTACATGAACAACACCAAGAAAGGTGAGTTAAAATTCCAAGAAAGGTGAGTTAAAATTCCAAGAAATGTATTGTTGAAATTGAAGAATTCTTTAGCCTCGACTCTAATATATATCCTTGTCTAAAAAGCTTCTTGACCAACTTCCATCAAATTAGGAAGCTTCTCAAGTAGCTTCTACCAATTTAAAAGTTTCTCGAGCAACTTCTACCAATTTAGAAGCTTTTTAAGTAGCTTCTACCAACTTAGAAGCTTTTCAAGCTCCTTCTACTAACCATGAAGCTTCTCAAGCTACTTCCACCAATTAAGAAGCTTTTCAAGCAACTTCCACTAACTAAGAAAACCTCTAGAATATTTTAGAAGGTTTTGTGAACTTCCAAAGTGTATGTTCCTAATATTAAATGTATTTATTATGTCAAATTTTAAAATCTTTATTTATTCAATATATTATTTATATATTTATAAAAAATTAGTTTAAAAAAATATTACTATATATAATTATAATTAAATATTAAATTATTAAAATTACTAAATTAAATTAATTTATATCATCTTATATAATATAAATTAATTTTATATTCATTCTTATAACATTTCTTAATATTATAAATATATATATATACATGTCATGCTAATATATTTCAATTATACTTATAAATGACTTTAGATTTCTAAGCAAGATTCAAATATTTATATATTTATATAATTAATTAATAATATTAGTAATTTAATCACAAATAATAATATTATAATATATTTATGACTTAAAAAAATATTTAAATTTATTTACTTAAATTATATAAATTTATATAATAAAATATTAAATAAAAACATGATATATATGATTCTATTTATATAATATATAATTACTTTTATCTTCTTGAGGTTTTAATAGAAGTTTTTGTATACTTATAAGACATTCTATAATTATTTGAATAGAGCTTTCTTAAAATCCAATTTCCATAATATAAATATAAAGATAAAACAAGGAATACCTTATTCTTGCCAATAGAAGATTTAGAGCAATTCAAATGTTGCCTTGTTTTTAATCTTGTATTTAGTTTTGTTTTTAATCTAATATCTTGTTTTCCTTATACATTTTATTATTCTTATCTCTTATCCTTGATGTAATTCATATCAATAAAATACTTTTAAAATATAATGTTTTTTATTAATGAAAGATACAAGTCTTGATTAAAAAGGTATCCTACCAAAAATCAATCTCATATATAATGATTCATAATTTCTAGATATAATTACAAAAAGCATAGTATCCAAGATTCCAAAGCAACTCTCAAACTTAAAATTATCTTTGAGATTTTGCCACGTCATCTCTTCGAGTTTGCTTGGCAAAAAATGCACTACAACCTAAATTAGCGTTCACCAACTTTGGAGAAGATTCCGTAGAATTTCTTGGGTTGCAAGAAAGGAGGGAAGCGAGGAATTCACGGATATTTTGCATAGCGGGGCCCGGGGGGTCTTATTGTCCAGTTTGAAGGGAGTCCATTTGGAAGACTCTGGCGCCAAATCAGAGGCCCACAGCGATCATCGAGCCCCGAGAAGTCACATTGCTGGCCCGGCCCGTGGAAACACCGGGTGAGGCGAGGTGGCCCCTTATCTGAGGCAGAGGAGAGGAATGCGCGTTAGCAGCTGTTGTCGCAGAATTGAGGGAGATTGTGATTGCGAGTTTGAATTGGGGGTGTGTGAGAAGTTTGAAGCTATGGCGGTCATGGCGGCCATGGCAGCCATGAGCACCGCATTGCTGGGTTCGACGTTGTTGCTGAAGTCTGCTGTAAGCGGCCCCAAGCTGTCGCATGTGAATGTCTCTGCTCCTGCTTCGACTATGGTCACGGGTCCGCTGCGAATTAACGCCATGAAGAGAATTCAAGGGCAATTAGGTTTCGCCACGATTGACAGCGCCCTCCCCAGAATTGCTGCGCATCCCAAGTACATGAAGCGAATCAAGACGAGTAAGAAGTACTGTACGATTGACCTTGAGAATGAATGTTAGGTTTGATTCACTTTTGCGAAGCGTAAACATTAGACATGGTTTTGAAAATGTAAAGCTGCTCGGGCATAGGGTTCTGAGTTTTCCGCCCTAACGTGGCCGCCTTTCAAGACTATAAACCCTGTTGCTGCTGGAATTTCCAAGGTTTACGCTGTTGATTTTTAGTTTTCAGTTTGTTTTGAAGCTCGAATTGGTAAGCGTGGGAAATTTCTGGATAGAAATTAAGAACAATACATGAAGGAGCTGAAATTGGCATTCAGCTTGTAAGTTATGCAACAGGCCGTTGTTCAAATCTCGTAACAAATATTTTCCCGTCGGGTTTCCCTTTGTGTGAAAGCTTTTTAGGGATTCGTAGCAATTTCTTCCTAATGCATTTCCCTTTTGTTCTTTCTTCGATACGACATATTTTTTCGAGACTTAAATCTGGAGTCGAAGTCGCAGCTTGCACAATTTGGAACAGTCTCAGAATTTGTACAGATATTGTCAAATTGCGTTCTGATTCTGCTAGTTCGACATTATGAACTTTTCATTTTGAACATGGTGTCTGTTATCAATGTCGTAGTGCCTGAGGACAAGATTGCACAATCAATGGTAATGTGTAGGATCTTACTGGATTGTTCTTCTGAGTTGACGAAATTGTTTCCATGTCGTGCTCCTTCGTGAAAGGATATCATGGTGTAGGAGCTACGAATGAGTAAATGATGATACTCTTTGTTTCAAACCTGCTATTATATTTCAGGTCGTGAGGGTTGCTGTTTGTTGAAAGGAGGACCGGTAGCCAGTTTGTAGAAGTATTTCTTATGATCATGGAACCAAGCTTGAGAAATGTTGCTTATCAGAACTCCTCAAGAAATTCTTTCAATGTTCTTGATGCAATTTTCCTACCTTGAGTGATTGTATCAAGTACTTTAGCTTTCTGTATTAGGCGATTATGCAAGCTGATCTTATTTTCTGTGAATCTCTAACTGAAGCACAGAAATTATTGTTTGACATGGCACGTTTGTCCATCTGTATTAGGAGCTCATATTCTGAATTTGTTTTTGCAGGGACTGCGGTGCAATCTGAAGAACGGCAAGCAGAAGAATTAGAAGAGGTGAATAAAGAGCCAATATTTGAAGAGAGTGGTTTATCGAAATGGCTTTATCCTCCAGAAGAGGAGCTTCCCGACGACAAAGAAATGACCATTTTTGACCATTTAGAAGAACTCAGAGACCGACTTCTGATTTCGGTTGTAGCAGTTGGAGTGGCCATAGCCGGATGTTTTGTTTTTGCCAAGGATCTCATCGTTCTCCTTGAAAAGCCTGTTTATTCCCTCGGCGTTCGATTTTTGGCGCTCTCCCCCGGCGAATATTTCTTCACCACTCTTAAGGTACAACGCCCTATGATTCCATCCTAGCAAAACTTCATCATTGATCGAGCTTTTTGAGCTCAATTGTGCCCGATTCTTTGGCCATTGACGTGTACCTCTCTGTACTGCAGGTGTCTGGTTACTGCGGTCTTCTCCTCGGCAGCCCCGTAATATTATACGAAATTATAGCGTTTGTGGTCCCTGGTTTAACTCGAAGCGAGAGGAAGTTGCTTGGCCCTGTTGTGTTCGGATCCTCCTTCTTATTTTATGCAGGCCTGGCATTCTCCTATGCAATTCTCACCCCTGCAGCTCTCAACTTTTTCGTCAGCTACGCAGAAGGGGTCGTTGAATCGCTTTGGTCTATCGACCAATACTTCGAGTTTGTATTAGTGCTCATGTTCAGTACTGGGTTGTCTTTCCAGGTCAGGCCGTACCCCTTCCAGCATCACCACATTCCTCTTTTTATTTTCTGGTCACAAAATTATCTACGTCAACTGAGATCTTAAATATCTACATGTTATTATTCGAGTGCACTTCAACAGTGTGCTGGATTGTGAAAGCAAGTCTTATCAATCTGAGCTCTGTGAGGGTTTCGACTTGAAGCAAGAATCACTATTTTGGCATGCTTCGTGTCTCTAAAGTTGAGCTTGACTGATTGTTTGATCTGTTCAGGTGCCCATTATACAATTACTACTGGGCCAGACAGGACTGGTATCAGGGGATCAAATGCTCTCCGTCTGGAGATATGTTGTTGTAGGAGCTGTCGTTGCTGCAGCTGTCTTGACTCCTTCAACCGACCCCTTGACGCAATGTTTATTGGCCGGCCCACTAATTGGTCTATACATGGGTGGCGCTTTTGCTGTGAAACTTCTGATTAATAACAGGGAGCCGCTGGAATTGGGAGATTAGGGAACTGTACTTATTACATAGCCTTGTTCGTCATGGGGAGAACTGCTTTTCCCTTACTGTATGTTTAAATTACTCGCCAATCGGTCATGAAGCTAGCATTGTTGAAATTTGTGAAGTTCAGCTAAAAGAAGAGTAAATTGTGATACGACTCGCTTGTCGTACGAAGACGACGAAGCTCTGGTGTACAAGTAGCACTAGCTCAGTATCTTGAGCAAATTTTTTTTGTGCTTTGAGGCATTCTTTTTAAATATACTGCCGAGAGTTTTCTATGCATCCACTGGTCACAATATTGCTGAATCATTGAATTTACACGTCCCGCTTGATCTATAAGCTTTTCAGCTAACATGTGTACACTTATACACACCGACAGAATTTCAGCAATTGAGGTAACAGCAAATAATGTGTGCGGTTGAAAAACGTTCACTGACCATGCACAGCATCAGCGCCAACTTCAAAATTACAAATAGTTGTAAATCCTCCATTTCTTCGCTGAAGGTTCCCATACTGCCCTAGAAATCGTGTCTACTGCCGATCCAATGCAATGAATCTATGACATCAATTGCTTTTCACCTGCGAGGAGGTTGTCAGACTACCAAATCACAAAACAGAGCGTAGCAATATGACTACAAGATGAAGAATGTGTCTTACACCTTTCAACTCCATGCTGCATGACGCAATTTGCCTCGTTGATCCATACTCTTGTCATGTATACTTTATGCTCGTGATCGTGGAGATCAATTTGTCTGACACCTCTGTTCTCTTACCATGTAAACTTCATATTCGTGATCGTGGAACTGTCGCTTGGCGCTTGCCTGGGACGAGATACTGGGTTGAGCATGCGCCTCTCTCGGTGTCTCGATCTGGTCTTAGATGTACACAGCTGCCTCTACATCCTGCTCTGGCTGGAGTTGCGTGACAAACTCGCATACTTGATCTTCGATTGTTTTGGTGCATTACTTATTAATACTGAAACGGTCGCTGTGCCCAGATTTACCACCAAGATCTGAACGTCTGGAGGTTTGCAGTGCAGGAAGCCCACCATGCCCTGATTTTCTTTTCGATGCCTTTCTAACATTAAATTGACTGTGACATTCACAATGGGAGTTAAGATTGCAAGCTGTATCCATCTTCTGGCTTTGATTGTCAATTTTCGGAGTAGACTTGCTGACAATTTTTGTGTGTTTCAAATCACAAACTCCGACCAGGTTACGGCGAGTATTAATCTGATGACGTTGTTGTGCTGATTCATGAGGACCATCTATCGGTTGGTAATGTTCCTTCACTTTCTGATGCATCCTCCTACACAACCATAAAGCCGAGTTGGTCAAATACTGAAACCTCATCTGAAATCCTCATTTGTCCTTTAATTGCATAAAAAATGAGCGGCTGAAGCTTAACCTCGGTGTTTCTGCAATTGAAAATGCTGCTGCAATTCGTTTCTGTAGAGTCCGCCTCAATGGATCTGTCATGAATCTCTCACTGCGTCAGCTTGTCACGAAGAAACCTTACAATACCTTCCAGGAGCATAGCAGAAAGAAAAGCCACTACTCAGTACATGAAATCAGACTAATGAAGGTGATGGAATTACCATCGTGATGTTGGGACATGCATTTTGGAATGCTTTGGAGCCTCACCACCTCCTGTGTCTTTCTTTTCTGTGAGCCTTTGCTACATTGTGAATGAGGACGTTTGACGGGGTGTACTGCGTACATTTCCTTGGGCGAGTACTTTCTCGCTGTCCTGCCTGCATCCTTATGTTCTTGGCGCCACAGTTTCAATTCAAATGCGCTGTACGGACGTCTGGTCACCGGCCACCACTCGGGTTGCTTCAGGGTTTTGCCTCTCTACTTCTTTGCCGGCATCTCTTCCAGCTTGCGATTCCTACTACCTGCTGCGAGATATTCTTGTTTCGATTCGTCAGATGAGGCTTCTGACTCCTTGAATGAGCTCTTTGGTGTAGATGCTACGGAGTTGCCTCCTGAGCTAATAGACTTTGTTTTAGGCAAGTGTTCATCAGGCGGACACAGCTTTAGTATCTTACGCATTGTGGATGCACTCGAAACTTCCTGTTGTCAGGAGGTTTGTCAGGTTGAACCTCGACTTTGTCTGCAGATTTCCTATGCTCTTATGATGTTTTCGATACCTCGACTTCAAATTTAAGTGTCGGAAAGATTTCTCGTTTTAATTTGCCATATACTTCATGGCGTGTGAGTTGTGCTAAGTCGTCGCCCCGCCCATCAGGTTGGGATTCAACTCCGTCTGGAGTTCTTTTCATTTGTGTCTGTGATACCCTTCGATAGTCGGACGCCTGTGAGTCACATTCTTATTCCATATCATTGCCTGTTTAAGTTCTAGAATTTGATAAAGCCTCTAAATCCTCGAGGATGAGACACTTTGTAAAAAGCTCTTGTTATTGAACAAATCACCAGCCTCAGAATTCAGACGAGATTTCCAGTCGATTGAATTTTGACAATTTCGCAACATATCCCACAAGCAGATTTCATAATTATGACTTTAAATTTGTTAAAGACTGCTGAAATTTTTTTCTAAAGAATTCAATCATCGTTTAAGAACGGTTACTGTTGCTTGATCTCGCAGATTGTTTGTCCTCTTCCACATGCTTTGCTGCTCTGTATTCTCGTCTTGATGAATTCTGTCGATCAT
Organism: Physcomitrellopsis africana; assembly: GCA_036785485.1. Taxonomy (NCBI): domain Eukaryota; kingdom Viridiplantae; phylum Streptophyta; class Bryopsida; order Funariales; family Funariaceae; genus Physcomitrellopsis; species Physcomitrellopsis africana. The sequence continues at coordinate 74,297 of JAWRVF010000209.1, read as the reverse complement.
CAAGAAAGGTATTAAGAATTTGAATCAACAGCTCTTTAGCAGAAATATAATAGAGCACGCAGGAAACTAGTACATGAATCTAGCAGACGTGGAGAGCATGATCATCATCAGTGGAGTCGAAGATATGAAAGGAACCAGCTATATCTCTAGGTTGTTCTTCGAAGTGATGTTTCACGTCTTCAAGAAAAGCTGCTCACAATTCCTAGCATAAGAATGCCACAGTTATGACTACGATTGGAACTTTGATGCAGGATCATGCCTGTGATGAATGAAATTCAAGAGGCTTTGCAGCGTCGTAGATTTGATCTTGTCCTTTGTGTAAAATCTGAGGCTTTACGTAAAATTACAGGCATCTGCAATGCAGCATCCCTGCATACGCTTTCTTCAAAAGGTTCTTACATCAGCTTAGTAAATGACGACTTTTACAGCGCAAATCACAAAGTCAAATATGTTCTATAAAAGACTAATCACTTCTGGATGTTTACACTACTATATTGGAAAACTGTAGATCAAAGTCAAGTGCAACACTTATTAATAGCCGTGCTTTCATGCAAGGTCATAGAACATGTTTGACTTTGTGATTTGCGTTATAAAAGTGCTTTCATGTCAATTAATCTATTGTGCCTCTCTATTGCTGCATCATTACTTTGGTCCGCCCGACGAATTCAGTATCGATTCTACACGAGACTTCTCTGGATCGATGCATTCCTCACCATCGCAAAACTTTTGCTGCTTTGGGGAGTGTGGCCATTCTCTGCAGCTGCAAGTACCTCCATCTTCAGGTAGATGCGACTTCGATGCTGTACTGGTACATGTGCGAGGTCTGTGCTGGTCATCTTTGGAGGGACGAGTCTCGTTATCAACTTTGAACCATGCGAGGGTTGGCTTCCGACCTTCCTCCTCAACCAAAACATCCTTCTGCTCCAAATCCTTCTCTTTCTTGGCCAAATGTTTTTGCCATGGCGTCTATTAGCAGCTTCTGAAGATCAACATCCTGCAGGTACGTCTCGCAAAATGTAACATATCAAAATGTTTGTCGTATAGTCCACGAATTGCTTTGAAATGCACGATCAAGGTATGCAGTAGAGTAGGACACATGAACTCAAAAAATCTGAGACAGAATTCTGGTGAGAACCAATTTCGAGGAAGATCGGAACAGGTCATTGAATTCTCTTCCACCCGAACGGATCAAATTATCGATACACCGATTGGAATAATATTGCTTTGTGTTTGCTCTCATGCCATCGACATCTTTCTTCCTCCGTATCATCTTTTCCTCTAGGGCCATCTTCGCGTGGGGTGGAGCTAGAGTGGGCCTATGCTCAGCTAGCCATAGGTGGCGCTCTACATCCCTGCGTGCCTGTGTTGAAATCGAGGAAAGCTCTCCGAACCTTTCTTCCATCTCCTCGTGCACCATTCCTCCCTCCCAATGACGCTGCATTGTTGCAAAACAGTGATGAGAGGCTATTTGTTCATCTCTGAGCAAACATAAATGAACTTCACAGCGAGGATGTTACTTCAGACGTCTATTTTTCTGCTCAACAGATTTACATTCTTTCTGGCAGATAGTGTTCATTTCGAAAATTAGTGCAGGGAATTGATAACCAACATGCTGAGCTTTGTCGCTTTCGAGTTAGTTGTTTCAAGAAAGGTGCTTGAGCTCGCGGTCCATGGCAAGAAAAGCCTAAAAATAAACCCATCTCCAACAAAAATTTGCGTACCAGCGTTTGGAATCTAATACTTCTCGCTCTATTTACACCAACTTTGCACGATTTGCAACAATACGATAGCAAGAGCAACGTCAACATAGTTCGATAATCCTTAAACGAACATGAACACTGTACCAGGAAATCAATTGTGGTGGAGCTTGCGAGCAGATGAAGCGTGTGTAAGGGCAAAACGTTGGGCAATAATAAAAACCCCTGATATTGAGAAGAATTTGCAATTACTTCGGCAATGAGTTTGTATGAAGTTTAACAATGTGAAGGATATTCACATCCGCTTGTTACGACAAATTCTTCATCAATTTCCAAAACAGCCTCGCCTTCTTCAACAGAACCAGCATTACCTGACCCATTTGCATGCAGCGGAAGCACTACCGCACAGTCAGGACTAAGTTGAGAATCGATTGCAAGTTTTCCTGCAGATGAAGCTATCTCTTCTTTGCCAGATTCAATCTTGCTATTGATGCTGAAAAAATCCACACATCTATGCTCCACCAAAACGATTTTAGCAAATGTTGCCTACATTTGTCCTGAAGCGTTATTGGTTACCGGATAGTTCTCCTCGGGTGGCCGGTACCTTTTTATTTAAGTGCTCCTAATGTGTAACACATAAAATTTTCAGAGTAGAGGAACAACTATTATCATTTTGTATTGTTTGGCACTCATGTTAGCAAGTCCAACTCCTTTGCTAGTTTTACAATTGTAAAGGAGTACGAGGAATGTATACCAGTTACCTTTGATTTACAAACTTTTGTACTTGGAAGCAAAAGTATATTTTCACTTGCCTTTGCTTCTAAGTACAAAAGTTTGAATCTCAGCTTAAGGTGACTAGCTTTAACAAACAACGGAAAAAAAAACAAAAAAACAAAACAAAACAAAACAAAACCTCTGAAATTTTATCCTCAATAAAAAATATAAAAAAAAATAAAAAAAATTACATTGATTCATCTTCCACATCTCATGTAATAGTATTAAAATGTTTAAATCTACCTCACTTGTGGCAATTTCCAGTTTTTGCACTGTTTTTTGTCAATTTAAAGGTAATGTGGCTCATTTTGCCTGGTCAAAAAAATCTTATCCGTAATTTAAATTTAGTAAAACATTTCGGATTATCTATCAAGACTAACCAATGTCTTCAACTTCTATCTTCACAACTCTTTGTAGAAACCTCATCACTCCGTAGCATTCAACTTCCTTTCTAACCCTTCTCTTCAACAGCATTCTATCACTTTTAAATGACCTACCACATATTCCAAAAATTTAGGATTGGACTGTAGAGGATTCTCTTTCGTGCTTTCTTACCTTTTGGACTTGATATCAGTGATCAGGCAATGTCTCTTCTTTATGATAACACGGTATGACAATGTGTGAAAAATTACTAATTTAAACGGATTCTATACATCGGGGTCAAATAACGTGATTATGTGATTGGAACAGTTTAGTGTTCGGCGTCCTTTGCGGATTAACGTGAGACTACATTTTCGTTTTCACTGTTCGGTGCCTTCTCATGGTTAGATTCCTATTTGGGCATTTCAGAAAAGAATTCCACTCAACTTTCCCAGTGCGTATCTAATTCCAGGGAGTGGAAAGTATCAAAGAGTTCCTGCGATCGGAACATCGAGAAAATACATTTGCGACAGCACAATGATATAACAAACATGAGAACGGATTATGAATGAGGTTCAGAACACAAGAGCAACTCCAAGAGACTGCACGAATAATATTACAACCAAGTCATTTAAGTCCTAGCAAGTATATTACTGTGGTTGGCCAACAGAAGCTCCAGCCTAACTTGAACTAATTCTCACAAATGGTGGTGGCACGATGTCAAAGAATGTACAGTAAAAATGGATGTATCAACCTGTAAACCTTAAAGGTTTCTAGAAGTTGGCATCACTCTAACCTTGAAGGATTTCCTCAAGCTCCCTGAAGCCGTGTAGTACTGGCTCCACATCCCCAGGCGGCAGTGCTATGCGTCGCACTTCTGTCATATACCTGTTCGCAGAAGAGCGTCTATTACTTTTCCATTGCACAATATAAAGACTTGTATCGAAGCAATCGGGTTGAAGCAGTCAAATAAACCGAACCCTGTATTCTGGATAACAAACCTCCACACGAATCTGAAATGATAATACGTGACAAAGATCACATTGAAACGAACCTGTTGGCTATACTTGCAAGCTTATCACGCATGCCTTGGTTGCTAAGAGCCTGCTGACCATTACCAAACAGATGAGAGCCTCCAACTACACCAGAACCCATGCGAGTAGAGAGCACAGTCAAAGCCCATTCCCGCATCACAGTGAGTACAGAACGAAGAATCCGAAGGCGCAAAGAAGGTTTCGGTAATATCGCCCCATTAGCAAGAATACGATCATAGCTCCGCTGTACAGGTTCAGCAGCACCTTTACAGGCAGCCAGCAATGCATGCGGGATATCTTCATCTCCTACTACTTCTGTTCCAGCCCTCGTTTTCTCCTGTTGCATCGTAGTCAACCCAAGCAAGCACGTGAGTGATAATTACGCCATTTAATCCGGCCAATGGGTCAGTGACGGATATCATGGATGCGTTGGACTTTCTCAAGGAATTACATAAAGTTCACTATGTCGCATATAATGTTAATCAAAATACAATTCAAATCAGGATAGGTAGATAGCATCAGCAAGGAATTTGCACAGGGATAATGGCACGAGTGAATAAAAATGCAATTTCAGACTAAGAAGGTAAACACTCGTTTCAGCGATGTGGGCTTCATGTTGATTCCCAATGATGACATTAGCAAAACACCCAATTTCACTAGGCAGGAATTCCAACATTTCTCAGAGGTGGAGTAACAACTCACATGAGCCGAAGTTTCCAGATGTAGGCAAATTGTGTGAAGGGGCATGCTCCCTCCGTCACCAGGGTACAATAGAGGGCCTACTCTTCGTAGAACGGAGCAAGCCTCAGCCACCCCACCTGCCACCAAAGCCTGATCAAGTAGACGTGTCCATGTTTCTCGCATAACACTGTTTTCAGCATCTCCCCTGTAATTCGAGAAGTGCAATATTTCCAGACAGACCTGCAAGCTCAAAAGCCACAAGGTTACTGTGCGTGTTTCAGACGGACGAGCATGTTACTCGCCATATTGGTAGAAAAACAATCTCCACGTTGCCCGCTCCAAAATAGACACACCAACCAATTAATTTCTTCTGATTTGTACCATCGTATGTACAGCATGGCTTAGTGCAAGCAATGAGTCCAGTAATTTTCAGGTATTTGTTCACATCAACGTAGTCTAGCCGAGAAGAAATATACAAAACCGAAAAACACTTAAACAGAAGAATCTGTGTGTGTGTGTGTGTCTCAACAAAAGGTAACAGAGAGAACTGATACAAGCACCCTCAAGTTCAGAAACCCAAAACGCTCCAATTCCCACGCTGAACAATGAGTCCAGTTGTGCAAGACTGTAAAGACTTAGTAGTATGTGACATGAACTTGCCTCCCAAAGCTCAAATCGTACAGCATAGTCGTTGTATAGTTGCGTGATGCTCTTTAACTCAGCACCGAGTTCCTCAGATTTTTCTCTTGCAAAACGAGCTCTACTTTCATCAACGCCTGAAAAGGTTCCGGAATAAGGGAAACCATCCTCCTCCATGGGCATGTTCCCTCCTTGATCAGATGAAGCTTCTGATACTAAACGGTCCAAAGCTTCCTTGATTTTCATCTGAAACCGTAGAACTGCAAGCTTGCCTTCTAAAAGTTCCATTAAGCCACTGTCGGAAAGCTCTGAAGACAGACCAAGACCTCCAGGAGCTCTAATTCCAGTCCGTGCTTGCAGTACCGCATTAGAGAGATGTTCGTACCTGTACAGCAGACAACTGCAGTTTACGTACTGGCTCCTAGCATTCAGCAAAAGAAAGACGCAATAGGAGTCTCGCTAAAGATCAATGTCTTGGAATATAGTCAACGTAAGACAGGAAAGTATACCTTTGATCAAGTGACACCTCTGAAGCACCTTCTGGCTGTCTACGCTCTGCAAGCCGCAATAATACATGAGCAGCCTGCGCATGCTGCCGTCTATGGATATAGAAACGAGACAAAAGTTCCAAATACTTAGCCTGCTCCCCTGAAATCGGTTGCCGCAAGCTACTGATATTTGGTGTTGTTGAAGGCACCGGTGACTTAAATGTACCCGTAGACACCTGACTTGTCTGATATGTACAATACCACGATAAGGAGATCGTCAAAATAAGAAAATCGCCCCGTATACTGGTACGTGTATGAGTTCGAGGCAACCGGCGGAATCCTACATAATAACGTATTAACCTCAACAAAGGGTTAGTTGACACTCAAAAACACCGTATCGGTTGATAAGATAACTGGTACCTTTGTAGTCTGATAATTGCCGGCATTTTGTAAAAACTTAACCAAGTCAGGACCCCCAAGATCTAAAAGTTCTTGTGTAAGCCCCAATTCAATCATAGTCTGGTACAAATATTCGTGGAAAGCACTGTCTGGCCATCGCACACTAAGTTGCACAATTTGCCGAATGTAATTCTCTCTTGTTGTTTCATCCAACACTAATCTAGCTCCAGGCGCGGAGGCAGAAGTAGAAATCTTTGAGCTTCCATAATCTGCGATTGTCTGGCCCTTGAGGGATCGAAGTGCATTTGTTACTACATCGTAACATTGTCGTCTAGCTGTTAAAGCTGCCTGACGTTTTCCTTCTTCAATACTTTCATTAAACGCATCCTCAGATGGGTCTACAGCACGAGCTTTTCTTAATGGCAGGTCCACCACGGCCTCATAGAAGCTGTAAAAAAACAATAAAAGATGCCATAAGAAAAACAGCTTTACTGAAGATGAACTAAGAAACTAAATAAGATGACCTCCATTAATAAAACAAAGCAGTAGGTGCACTACGCCTTTCATAATTGCCGTGCACAAAACTTCAATTCTCACACGCAGTAACCAAATTTCAATGATCACGTAAGACATTATATAGAGAAGAATACCGAATGTCCTCGAAGTGCTGGCAGACACGCAGAAGGTCAGCAGTTTCAGGAACTCTGCTGAGAAGGTCCAAAGCATCCCTGGCCAGCCCATCCCTCTCTTCCGCATTAGAAGTGCTTGCTGCTCTTTTCAAGGCTTCGACAGCTTGATAAAAATGGTAGTCAGACTCATTATAGTAACTTGGACAGCCCTCCCTTAGCTTTCTGCTGACGTCATCCACTGTGCCTCTGCCATCTGGAGCAACGTAATACTGCAGAGAACAACACAGGAATGACCAATGAGAAACAGGTAGATTTAAAAGTGCCCTATATACAGTAATGTAATACCACTCACGACATAAAGAGCATATTGGAAAATATCCGGATATTTCAAGCACCTCCATTAGAGCAGCTACAAGTCGAGTAGCAATTTGCTCTCCATCACCAGAACAAACAAGTTGGTGAAAAGTGAGTTGGGCTAGCTGCTGGCGTTGAGCTTGATCTAGACTATGGGTTAATCGAGCCACATGATGTTGTTGTAGAAGCTGAAGAAGTCTCAATGCCTCACCAGACCTTCTTAACAGTCGTCGTATACATTCCATGCCTCGCACCTGTGAGGTTTACAAAGAAAGACAATTATGGGACTAGGTAAGAGATAGACAATTATCGTCGACTGGAGGATGCATAAATTTCACATTCTGATCTTCCTGTGAAATCCTAAAAGCAGGTATGCTGATCATGCCAGCAATGCAAAACTAGTTGAAAAGATAGTAACCGACCTCCATGGCTGCAAGTTCGGCAGGGCTGAGCTCTTTATGAGGCAGACGTTGCCTCTTGTGCGTAGAGCCTGGAAGAGTAGCCCTTGCTACTCGTGGCTGGGGTGTTTCATAGGTGATCATCAAAGGTGACCTAGACGGTATTCCCCCTGTTGCATAACCATCAGCTCCAAATGGACTGGAATGTTTCTTGTCATGAGCAGATATGTCACCAAAACCCACGACTCTACCATAGTGACCCCGCCTTTGATTTCTGCGAGTCCGTAGAAATTGCTCAAGCGAATGAATCTTATCTTCCAAGATTTGCATTGCTGCGACAGGCAATCTGCAACAAATACCAGAAGTTGTATATGAGATGAACGAAAGATACATCAGATATTGCCAGAATACTGAAATAAACGACCAGTTCTTACAAAAACCAACATTTAGCTTAGGACAAACACTGGCACTCTGATAACTATAAATCATAGGCACGTAAAGGGATACTGCACGGCATGAAGAACTGCCGAGCAATCTCCAACGATAATAGATTCTTTTAAGGTACGCATAACAAACTCATTCAATAATACGATCGCCACCAATTGCACATCTATTTAGTGGCAAGAACTTTTACCATAGATAAAAAATGCAATGAAGCACACAATGTAAAAACAAACAACCTGCAAGAAATGATGCTTCTATCACGATCACTCTCAACTCCAGCGCCCATCCTCACATCCATCACTGGAAGCTCCCAGACACACTGCAGTAATCGGGCTGTTGCAAGACAAAGGCCATCATGAGCTCCAGAGAAAACAGGCTCAGATTCTTGCACAACTTGACCCATGTTGAAGCCGCCTCCAGACGAAAGACCACTTGTAGCTGCGCCTCCTCCTCCTTGCATCTGAGGAACTCCTACTAACCTTGGATCTTCAAATGCTTCCGCTGCTCTGTCAGCTATTGCACTAGGTACGGTGTTATCATCATCAGAAGAAAGCTTTGCAGCTAGCAGCAAACACATGGCTGCTCCCTCACTGGCTCCATAGCGCTGAAAAAAATCGTCCAGCACACTACGAGGAGTGTTAGCCTCAAGGAGCTTCTGCAGAAGATCAACAGGGCGATTGAATGCTAATTCCATCAAACCCATAGTGCTAAGGATAATTGACCTTCGCCGAGGAAGTATGTGTTGAGTGGCAAGCTCTCCTCGAGCCCACAACTGCCGAGCACGAACCATCTCATCACTGTCAACCTGCTTGATTGAGAGCACAAAGTGAGCATCTAGTGCCTTCTAATTCAGAGAAAAAAACCCCATAGATCAGGAAGATGAAAAAGAAACCAAACCTAATGCAAAAGACCGTCTACATGGGATTTTCTATAGAATCGCAACAATCTCTGCTATGTCAAATACCTGATTGATCACTGCTCCACTGCCAGGTTCATGGACTGAGAATTCAACTGCTGCAGCTTGTTCTGGAGGAGGAGGAACGTCAGTTATAGCAAGGGCCCTACCTTCGACAGCGAGTACCGTCACCATTTCTCGTAAAGATCGTACTGATCGCGAAGCTGAGCCTTGTCCGCCTGAGGAAACACTACCCGAAAGCAAAGAAGATGGACCAGTATAGTCCGGAGTGGCTACAAGCAGGCGAGAGAGTGTGGGGGGTGATGCGTCAGAGAGGACCAAAACTCCACTGGAACAGTGGGCAGCTTCAACCTTAATTACAAAACCTGCCTCAGTCTGTGCACCCATACGAACACCCAAAGGAGATTTACCAAAAATACTAGTACCTCCTACGACCCCGACAGAAGGAGCAGGTCGAGTCATCACAGCTCGAAGGACTGAAGGCTTCTGTCCCGCAACACCAAAAGATCCATTTACACCTGCCACACTACCAGTTGATGTGGAAGTTGTGAAGTAGATTCTGCGCCCATCTGATGTAATGGCAACCAAGTGCAGCCACTTGGATTCTACACGAGATATTGGCGCAATAGAAACAATATTTGCCTCGGTGGCCCGTGCTACAGGACGATTCCCACCGCTTCGACCACGTGACTCTCTCATCTCACCAACACGGCTTTCTTCTGCAACTTTTTTGGGTGCGCCCTCTCCATTTGTACCAAGGTCAAACATCTGCAATTTAGACTCCTGAGTGCGAGTGTACAGGATATTTCGTTCTTCATCAACCACCACTTCCACGATGGCATCAACAGCGCCAAATTTCAACGAATTTGGAACAATCCACCTGCATGTACCAGGAGAGGAAATCCGCATTGAGATCAAACTGAGGATTAGGCCTTCATCACACAACACGTTTCCCAACTATGCAATGTAAATTAATTAAAACGATATTCCGATTATGGACAATAAAACTGTGTAGGTAGAGAAGGAGCACCTAGAAAGAAGGTTACCCAGACCCCCAGTGTGGCACACCTTGCGGCACCGGCTTTGCCAGCCGTTGCCTGTGGTGTAAATCAACTCATATAAATGGCCATCCCGACCTCCAAGAAAGATTCGGCCCGAATTAGTATGGGCAATGCACGTCATTGTGACTCCATCTGTGGGTATCGTGTACTGAGGAAGAGGCTGAAGTGTAAGATCCATGAATGGATCACCAACATTGTTTCTACTACAGCAGACGCCGAGTAATACCAACTGCAAAAATAACCTAAAAGTTACTCTTGTGATGCTGTGTATAAGTCACACTAACTCGATTTTCTTGCCCAGTAAGAAATTTTAAGGATGAGGTAAAAATGAATTTTGTCGACTGAACTTGATTTCGTGTACATTTCGGATCCCGCCTCACCTCAACTGGAGTAGCCAACACAATAAGATACTGAATGACCTCAATAAACACGCCTGGCTTGGCTTTGACCAATCCAACCACACAAATTGCCTGCTCCTCTCCGCTGTACTCAGGGCACTGTCCATCCCTGTTCAGATCAACACAGCTATTGGTTCAGATGTTTGAAACTTCTAACCAGAATAGTAGCTTACGTTTCAACAAAAGCTAACGTAGTGATTGTTCGAAGAGTCTCCTATAAAGGCAGCGTGCAGATGAAAACCTTCAATAAAATATAGGCTGAATCTGTTGCACAATCTCAACAATATAATTAATTGGTGAATTTTTCGTTAAAGGTTTGAGCTATCTAGCTATGGCATTTGCCTTGCATTCTTACCACTTGTCGAATCGCCAGAGGAAAAGAGTATCATCTACAGTGGCCCAAGCTCGACGAATTTCAGGAAAAATACCACAAAGGGCTGTACCCTGGCCGCCTGCTGCGTTGTAACGCTCTATTAAGACAGGTGGAAGCTCCCTTGAATTGATAACATCAACACACGGTGGCCACTACACAGAATAGGAGCAGAGAACTTAGAAAGGCACAAACACTTACAGGTCGAGATCTGCAAAGACAATCTTGTAAATACCTAGTCTCGAGTATGTCACGAGGTGCTAAGTAGTTCTTTCCATCAGCTATTCAGGAATATGGAATTAGACTTCATTAGTTAGGTTTTGTCTAAATATTTTAATAACAATGACGTCTTTGCTTATTAGATACTATATTTTTCAATTAAAAAGTGCAGACAGAGACACTCCGGACTGAGTATTGCGGAGGCCGCATTACGGGTGCACTTAACCACACCAATATAGGAGCTCGACTAAATGAAGCTAGATATGTTCAGAAGATCATAATTGATCAATTCAAAACTGACACCATTTATGCCGTAAAAAGGGAAGAGTTTACTACAGGAGCCCATCCGCGCAGAAAACATCCTGTCTTTTGGCAAAACCAATCGCGAGATTGGACAAAGAGGCTGCCTTCGGAACCTCCTCCGCCGCAGATATTGAGCAAAATATAAACGCCTCCTTGACACCCATCTGAAAGAGCATGGATAGTAAAGATGGATACATCTTCTAGGAATTCTTATTAGTGCCCTAACTTAATTTTGAGCTTATTCTTATTCCACTGCTCCCAATTCCCACTCAGATCACACGCACACTTGAACCATCACTAATTACTGTTGTCTGTGAAGAAAAGTGGATGCGCGGTGTTCATCATCGTAGCAATAAATGCATTGCACGAGTTGATGAGCCCCAGTAAAGACGAGAATCTACCTCTTTGGGAGGTGTCGAATAAGGATGGCTCGAAAACCATGGTGCGTCAAGCCCGTCCTGTAGCCCAGAGGAAGCGAAACGCGAATCCCTCGCAATCCAGTCTGTGAGCAGACGCCCGGCCACCTCGACGTCCGCCAACACAACTTCCCCATCTGCGCCCATCCTAATCAGAAACCACCTCTTTTCAGATTGAGAGTATTCTTCACCCCCTCTGCGAACTCACAGAGCTTCCTTTTTGCAATTTCAGAGCCTGTGGCATGCCCTCAATTGAACCATTTCCAGTCACCAATGCATCAGAGCTCTTTTCGATTTCGCTTTCTCTGAAGCAGCATGAACAACGACATAAGACCGTTCCGTCGGTTTATTCTTCTCTTACACTACTCCACAACGAGCATGAAGAGATCATCCCTTCCGAAGGCTTCCTCCTCCTTCCGCCATACCAAACACCAATCGCATTCAACCATCTAACCCAGCTAAAACCCTAGATTCTTAACCCTACTTCTAAAGCTCCCAGCGACGGTCATTTCCAAAACCTCGCGAAAAAATGCACTTCATCGCTGAGTCTTCGTCTAGTGATTTCGAGCTACAGAGTTGTCGAGATGCAATACAAGGAAGAAAAGACGTCTGAAGAGCGAATTCCCTGACCTGCAAGGAGGCGGGATGGAAGAGACGAGACAGCAGAGCTCTCTCACTCGATCACCGCTCTCGCCCGCACACGGCAAGCCAACTATTACACGAAGGACTGGTGTCAGGACCCCTGAAAGATTCTCGGGCAGCTCATTAACTGCCCAGGGCCACATTGTTTCGGGCAGTTCCAGTAACTGCCCTGAGCCACATTGTTTCGGGCAGTTTCACTGACTGCCCGGAGCCACATTGTTTAGGGCAGCTGCTTTGATTTAGTTTTTTCCTGAACCTTGGGCAGGTTGAGCACATTACCTCATCAAGCAAATGTAAGATGCTGATTATTTTCAAATTGGGATTCTATACACAAGGCAAAACAAATGTAGCAGAATATTAAATCAATCAACTTAAAACTTAAATCAATCCACATGTCTCCACTTTGCTCTATTCTTGCATTATCTTGGGCTTTGCACTCCTTCACCAATCCCTCAATTTTGCACTAGGTGATGTGCTCATTTTGCAAGGGGGTGAGAGGGGTAGAGAATAGAACTCTTAAGAAAGGCTGTAATGTAGGAACTCGGAGGAAGAGCAAGCAAGATTGGTGTGTTGGTTCGCTTCTCATTGACATACACACAATGCCTATTGCAATGAATTTGAGTGTGAGAGGTTAATTGTAAAGGTAGAAACATGCAGTAAGAATATTTTATATTGTGGAGAGAAGTTGAGGATGCATTGGAGGTAAATTGTGAAGAAGGATCTATAGGAGAGGTATGGCATTAAGAGAAGTTTTTGTAGATGCCAAATGATGAAAATGATAAATAGTTTTAGTAGAGGCAACAACTATATTTTATTGATAATGGATCAATTTAAAATTTAGGTGGGTCAATTTAATATTCTCTCAAACATATATATATATATATATATATATTGTTTAATTGAAGTTTATGGTGTGTGGTTGTATTTAAGATGGTGTCATATTGGTTTCCAACAATGTGTATTTGAATTGGTGATACATATTATGTTAGATATTATGTTTGAATGATATTCTTAATTCTTTATAAATTTAAATTTTATAATGTAAAATTTTATCTTTAAAAACTAAAAAATTAGTAGAAGATAATATTTTTTATATATATATATATATATATATATAAATCTCTTTACATGTATGTATGTATATATAAATAATTTCCACATTAGAAAATAAACAATAAAGAGGTAAATAAGTCTTCTTGTGAGTATAAATAAATAAATTATATATACTCAACTTAAGTCAACTCAAGTGTTAACTTTTGTTCATAAGAACTTTCTTCAAAGTGATGTAATATTTTTCTAGTAAAATTCACAAGAAATGTCTCTAAAACAAGAGATTAATGAGAATTTATAAAAATATATATATATTTTTTCATAATAGTTTTTTATTTTATAATAAAATAATAATATTCAACATTTATATTAATAACTTATATATAAAAACTAGAATCCTAAATGGGTACACTTTTGTGCATTTATAGGTATTTTGATTAATAAAAAAAATAGACCTAAGAAATTATATATACAAATAGTTTGGAAACAGTCAGCATAAGTTACATTTGATTTTACAAATCATTAAAAAGTAAACACTTTTTACAAAACAAAATAAAGAATGATTTATTTTTTCAAAGACACAACTTTCTTAGCCAAGCCATTCCATTTCCTTTTGTACACTTCTAATATTCCCTAAAACATGTACCCTAAAGCTAAAACAAACCTGTGTGACATTGACTCTACTACACTACAAGTTCTATTCCATTCATTATAACGTCGCAACTTGTCCTCTTCTTTTTTCTTTGTTTATATATTTTTTGCCATGAGCTTAAGGGAGCTTCAAGAGCACTTGGAGCCAAAGAGGTTCCAGATTTTCTCGGATGCAACTTGGTATCTCAAGAAAGCTAGGTCTTTTTTCTGCAATTGGTGATCTGTTGTGTGGATTTAGCAAGGCAAGCTACAATATCAGGCTTAAGATTGACAAGGAGAGGTGTGGGTCGGCACAATACTTGTCGCAAGCAATATTAGGTTAGTTTATGAAACAGTACAACCACATTCAAGCTTACAATGGTCAATGAACGTTTTTTTAACAACAATCAACTCACCAAAACGGTTCTGACCGCCCGTATCTTACATGTATACAGACAGTTTGTACAGATGAAGCTCTCTTTCATGCTTGAAATTCACCAGTGGCACAGCTGGTTAGAAACTCTCGAATTTCTCGAAGAAGGAACTGCCGTGCATCTGTGTGGGCTACACCTCCACAGTAGGACCAAGAATGTGGAGGTGGGATTATAAGCTTGGATAGTAAGAAAAAGAAGGCGATCTTCTAGTTGGGATAAACTGCGTACCACCACTAGTAGAAAATTTGTTCACCACCTTCCCATGTGCATTTAAGTCGGGGCTTGAGCGATCTGCGAAGAAACAGTCTTCCTCAGCCTCTTTTCGTCGTGCGCCTATCAGTTGATCGAAAGTACCAGAGGAGTTCGCAGGTCGGAGGCAGCGAGTTGATCCATCTTCACGATATTCACCTACTGAGTATCTTCTCGAAACTTCCTCGTTTGACCAAACGTTGGGTGCAGCCGAGGATCCATTGGTTATTCCAACACCTCCATCAACTGCATAATTTGCCTCGACATTGTGTTTCTCACCTCCAGTGTACCTGCTCAAACTAAACAAGTGGACCTTTTCAGACAGGGTTATGCAAATTGAATTAGTTTCGTTCATATGATTTTGGTTGTCCTACAGTCTAATGTTTCTTCACATTCTATCCTCCAGTCATCTCTACAGATAGGACATCTGAAGTCACTAAACTTCACAACATCACACCAATGTTCTCAATTGCAGCATTATTCTCAATGTACGTGAACTAAATCTAATATCGTCAGTAAAAAAATATAATCAAAATAGTAGGGGAATACACATTGGTTGCAGTACAAGTGAGCTAGCCTTCTGCAGGCAAACGTTCGAACCTGGGCTCATTTAGGTTTAAAATTGACGTTCTTCTGACCCCAGGATTCTGAATTCTAAGCTTCGCTAATTGTAAAGCTTTGAGCAAATCGTTCACTTTGCTTGCAGTACTTTCAATTTTACTTGATGGTCGCCTTTGGAAATTCTCCCGTGAAAATTCCTGACCATAATCTGCTAGGCTTAGAGACTTATTCATCATATTTTCAGCTTGGTAATGGATTGACCGTGCTGAGCCTCCATGAACCTGCGAAAAATATCATGTCAGAAATAAGAGCAATGCAAAGTGTGAAGATAGAGAAGAATACATGCAACGAAAACGCGAACTAGGCAAATGCTTCCAGGATAGAACCGTGCACACGAAGTTGAAAACATGGAATGGCAAGCTTCCCTCCTACACCCTCGATAGCAAGAACCTTGAACAAGGTAGAAATCAGTCCCATCCACCCAACTCTGAGGAACACATTTTTCCAGTGAATAAGCAGTTAAATAGAGATGAAGCATGTAGACGACGTATCAGATAATATGTTCACAAAATCGATGATGAAAAGACCTGGAAGGGCGTTTGTGAGCTCGATCTTGATCGAATGATTCCTGAATCAGCCGAGTCCGTTACATGTGCATATGGTAAAATGTCATACCCTTCAGGATCAGACAATGACCTCCAAGAACCCTCAAGCCCTTCCATACTCCTTGAAACGCTTTCCATTCGACCACGGTAAATTTCTCGCTCGTCATTTCTCAGGGGATAGTTGCATGGTACTTCTGGCCTTATGTATGCGTTGCTATTGCCAGCCTGTGAACAAGTCGCCAATCTCCCATGTTGTTGATGACGATCCATGATAGATACGTCCCATCGAGACGAACTATTTCCTTTGTTAGTTGGCACCTCAGATATGTGGGGTTCTTCCTGCTTTACCCAACCAGCGAGAGATCGTGATCTAGAAGGATCTAATCTTTCTGTGTTGCTTCTTCCTGAATGACCTGGAGGGCTCCCATATCTTTCTTCCAGACTTGCACTTGGACAGTGGTAGTGGTTACTTTGCTCCAGAAATTGTGACCTGTCCACCAGGCTGTTCGTAATATCGCCTTTGTTCTCCCCTCCACTCGTTACTGATGATGCTCCGAGATGAGTGGTTGTAATGAAAGAAGGATTCGGTGGCCTCTCCATTCCGAATTGTGCTTGATCAAGAACAGAGTATTTGATTCCGTGATTCCCACCACTATTAGTTCCTTCTGCACCTGGTCGTCCCTCCATCTCTTCAACTGTTGGAGGATCTAGATAAATGGAAGGAGAAGCGTTCTGAGTATAGTAACTATCCACCTTCCCGTTTTCTTTTCCAGTCAACAAGTTATGTTCTCTTGTGCCATGGCTTGGTGAAATCGGAGAGGCCGTAATGTGACGATAATATCTAGGATCATGAAGCTGAGGCGAAGTCCTTGGAGATTGTTCCTGTTGACTTTCTTGTTGATACTCTCTTGGATGGGGGGTTCCTGGACTGCTATTTGTCCTACTAATGGAGGCTTCCCCGCTGCACCTCCTGCCTGTCTGCAACGCAGAATTACGTTGAATTATTTGTCAAGCACAGATTTAGCTCATAATTAATCAGTGATAAAGCATGCAACGTTTCCGTTTAGTAAGTACTCCGTAATAGGTTCTAAAAGTAGAACTTTTGATAGGAATCGAAATACCATGAGAACTTTGATTTTCAGCAGAAAGAAGAACACACCGAGTTTTGCTGAATGTAGTTCTGATCCCATTCTTGCTGGATATTTTCCTGATCTTCGAATCGCTCAATCAAAGTGGCAACCTTTTTCAATCCCTTTACCTGTACTGTGCTCCTATCACTAAATTGGGCTTCATCCAATGAATGATCTTCCCCTGCATCTAGGACAATTCCACCAGAATTTCGTCAAATGCCTCATTTTGAGTAATATTCTCCAATTTTTAAGTCATCTAGCTTAATCCAGAAAGATTTTTGTCATGAAAGGGGTTTGTTGAAGGTCACAGTCGATCGCTACCTTCTTTTGAGGTATTACTGGTGCCAAAAGTTGTTGGCGATGCATTCACATCCTTCAACTGCTCTTTCCCGGTGCTTGCATCAGTCAACAGTTTCTTATCCTCTGAGAAGCCAAAGGGATATCAGTTAAGACCTCTCTCATGAATAGCACCCTCTCCTTTCACGCCACCAAAAAAAGGCAGGAATGACACAATCACTATAAGCCAGGGGTTGTTGTGCAAAGGGAACATTACATGAAGCTGGCATATACCTTTCTGGGGGATCTACCAAATCTTTAGAGGGTTAGCATATAACCATCAGCTTTTAATAATTTTTATTCTCATGATTGTTTGCTAATCAGTTCATCTCGCAATAGAATGTGGCCCCGATGTTCAGGATGCGGTACGATATGTGCTAGATGTAGAAATGATTACCTCAAAGACTTCATTGCAAACAATGACTTTATTCATTCTTGACATCGTACCAAATTTATTAATACTAATATTAATAACTGCGGAAGTCTCACACCCATGCTAGAACTCAAAAAGAATGACTTAATTGTACCAGTTTGTTTTGGAAGGATATCCTGCAGTACACTTGGAACTTGGCTCATCCAGTTTAAAAGTTCTTCACGAACAACCTCCTCTTGATTCTTGTCTTCAGCAAGAGCGGCCATTTCCTGTGTCATCTGATCCCACATGTTGCGCAGCCGTAGTTCTACTATTAACCTGTTGAAAAAAGACCACATATTTGGAAATGAAGATGGGGAATTATAATTCCAAAGACATGGTGAAACGTTGTACTATGTTGAGGTCTTTTCAATGCGAAGTTTTTAAATGGGGTGTCCTATACTTGGCTGATCTCATCATGTCATCAAGTACAAATTGTTTCCAATGAAGCATTAAACTTGGAAGCTACTCCAAATATCCAGTGACATCAGTACTTCATTTTACTAGAAATTAACGTAAAGTCATAATTCAAATGCTCAAGAAGAATAACCTTCTCTCTTGTCGTCTAAGCCTTGAGTCAGCACAACCAACTGTGCCGTCAGTTGCAGATATCACTCCTGGTGCAGCACGAGTCATCTCTTCTTTGACTTTCTTTGAATTGCTACTTCTCGACCTTTGCAGTGTTTGAAGCTCACCATTCTCCTGCTCGGGCATTGAAGTTTTGTTCTCACTTGTCACTTGATCGTTGACATTTCCAATTTCCAGAGTTGATGACGGAGTCTCACTTAGCTTCGAAGCCACACAACCATATGGCTTGGCGTCATCCAAGCAATTTTCAATCACTTGGATTTTTTCCTCGACCCAATTTGCTGACTCTTTATCTATATTTTTAGAATTATTTTCCTCGTGAGGGGTCACTAGTTCATCCTTCCCTGGCAATAGCATATTCTTAGCTGTTTCGCAGGTGTGGCTTGGTTCCATCGATTTCTCCAGTAAGTTAGTATCACATTCCGTGTACTTCGAGCTCTCCGTAGCTGCTCGTTCCCCTGTTACTCTTATAGAGAAAAGTCTAATTATGAGAAATAAAGTACTTGAGCATTAACAACCTGGATGCAACGACAATAGATGTGATAAACAGGTACCTCTTAGAATTAAAACAACGTGAACCATAAATGGGATGACCACTGACCTAGTGATTGGATTTTTAAGCGAGCTTCTTGAGCTACTTCCTCAGCCTTCTTTTTGAGCTGAATTTCTTGATCCAATTTGCTTTCCAGATCAAGCACCTAAAACACCAATAGATACGTCTTCATAACAATGGCCTATTTTATGTTACCGTCACACATTTGACATGGTTAATGTGTAACCTCTAATTTATTATCAACAATGCAATATGAGATACAGATACAGTAGCGCTTGTGCAGACGTGGCCATATATTCCTACTGCCATCGAGGATAAGGTTATCTAAGAGCATGTATATTGTTCAATTATTGAGCAGTTAATGAAAGATAATTACCTTTTTTGTAAGAAGCTCTACCCGATCTTTTGCGGCTTTTGAGGAAGCACGCTCTGCTAAAAGTCTTGCCCTCAGGAAGTCAACTGTTATGACCGACGATTCATCTCCTGTATGGGGCTTCCTGCACTCGAAGGATGCACAAGCATAAGCTTTTAAGTCGCAACATAGATTCGAATCGTGTGAAATGAATGACCGGCAACCTTCCAAATATATTGGATGAAGAGCAAAAATGCAATCAAGCAGGAAATGTATACAATGTAAGAAGATTGATGTTGAATTTCTAGTAAAGTTTCAGTAAGGATCGTATTACCTGTCTAATCCTGAAACATCGGTATTACATTGGTCATTTGCACGCTCTGCGTTGAGAGGTGGTACTTCCTTGCGGTTTTTGGGCCGCTCATCAATGCCTCCATTTGTTTTCAAGGGGAAAGGTTTCATATTCGTAGATTTTTCGTTGACTTGATTAATTGCCTCCTGCTGATTTCCTGCTGCTGCTTTACAGGTAGCACCGCCCATGTGCCGACTGGAATTCCCTTTGAAAGAGGTCTTCGCAGCTTGTTTTGGCACCACAGACTCTGAAGTGTTTGAAGGTATCAAAGGTCTTAAAGCTTCCTCTTGCGAAATGGCATGATTAGTAATGGATGTGTCAGCTTTGTTAGATGTTTTCATGCCATTCACTTCTGATGTTGACACTATTTTCGTCTTACTTTGCTCCTTCTTGATGTCCTTAACAAACTTGGAATCCTTCACCTCCTCTTTCACCGCCTCTTTATTTTTGATCTCTTCCTGAAGCTTTTTTCTCTCATTTTCTAAACGTTTCGATGATTTCCATCTTAATGGTGTTACAGGGTTTAGAGGGGCCACGGTTGACTCTCTTGTTGAAGACTGGAGAGCGGCCAATCCCCCGTCCCGTTCCAGCTCATCAGATGTTCTAGACCTTCTGAAGAAATACAAAATTAGAGAAGTAAACATCAATAAATTTTTTTAGTTTTCAATGTATGTGAGCACATTATCAAGGATTCAAAAATTTGATACGAACTAGTTCATAATTTGAACCTCATACACGTTTTCGAAGTTTTAAAAAGCTTGTTAGTGGGCAATTGTATTCATAAAAGAGAACTTATTCAGTATGCCAAGGCTGACCAGATCATCAAATGAGAAAAACAAAGCCTTGCATTGCAGTTCTAGAGCACATACAAATGCACTGCGATTCCAGTGGCTGTCATGTGGAATCGCAACACACCAACATGCGTAAAGAAACAAGGACTAGATCGATATTCGAATCATGCACAAAGAGTTAAAGTGGAATGGTTTCCAAGTATAACTAAAACAATCTTGCAAATTAGCAACTTCAGGTACACGATCTTCTCTGACAAAAGTTAGATTAGGAGGGTAATAGTAACATCCATTAACTACAAAATCACCAAGCGTTCACAGAAATTATGATGATCTTCTTCGTCATATGAATCAATTCTGAACGATTTTATGTTACGTTACGAAAAAAAAATGTGGTTGGCTACCTGTATTCAGCAAGAATACACTACGACATGCAGACATGCAGGTCGCATGACTGTGGAAATCCTTCAGAAATTTGTCTGATCGTAGGTTCACTGTCGCAAATCTCATCGTTACATAAAACAGTACATGATCTTATTTCACTTAACATGTTAGAGCGGACCACAATCAGGTTGTCCCCTGTATCTACGCGTTCCTACAAGCAATGGGGCATTCACTTCATGTACTAGTTCTTTAAAATGTTCCAGCAGTAGTCTCCTGATGCGTATCCACTATTTCTCTCCCGTTGATACAGACCCAACTTGTTTCATCATTATACCATAAAATAAGGGAAAATCGCAGCAGTATTGAACAAAGAAATATCTTTCCTCGACTTTGACAGTTGTGAAGAAAGCAGACCTCATGGAATACAGTGTGGAAGGAGAGCGCTTCTCCTCCATGTCCTTATCGCAGATTGGAGACTTGGACTCAACGCCGTCGTTTGCGACTACTTGAGAACCAGTCAAACCATTCGCGACGGGGTTCCTCATCGTAAATCGCGGCAGAAATACAACTTTCTCTCTTGTAGCCTTCTTCAGTACTCTTATAGAAAATACTTACCCCTCCACAGACAAACGTATTCGTAATTTTCAAATCTTCACAGGTGTCAAAACGGTGTGAACGCAATCTTCTCAAGTGAGCCTGATTGAGGTCGAGCCGAAAAGCAACACAAAAATGCGAAGGAAATGTTCCTGCAACAACACGAACCGCCATTGCAAACAAATCAAATCACTTCTCAAAAGGTGCATACTTCTGGCCGGAGCTATATTTAATGTCTCCGAAGTCCTCAAAAGCATAACGTGTTGCAGAGTAATTCCAGAAAATTCGATTGTAGTCGTTGTCATATTTTGAAGAAAAAGAAGGCATTCCAGGAGTGTCCAGACTAACCTATCCCGGACGACAATAACCTCATTACTGTCGAAGATTTCAGAAGCTCTTCGAGGAAAATCTACATAATTCACAATCCTTCGAAAGCAACTCACACGCAACCCTACCTCTCCAAGCCTCGCTGATTTGCAACTACCCTAAATCAAAACAGTCCAACACTCCAGGTCACAGCACTGATAATTCACACTGCGTTCTTTGATATTGCTTATCTCTGGAATCATCACTTCAGAATACATTCTTTCAGTGCATCACTCCTACCAAGAGTGTTTCAATGTGGACTGACTGCCAGAGAAATGTATTGATTGGAAACAATTCCTAACGTCGTAAATTGCAGACACGTACCGAGAACACACAAATACATTTTCTGATGCTCAAACTTCTCACTCATGCAACTGTCTGAATTGCTCACGAATCGCTAACATAGCAACCCTTTCCGCAGGAACCTCATTGTTGAACTCAAGTATCGGCTCCTAAAGCTACTAACTGCAGAACCCTGAACATGTAATCTTTTTGCTAAAGCTCAAGTGTCCTCTGAAAACTCTGCTTCACTCTCTGATCTCTGAATGCCAAGGAGCCAATGCGAGAACGTAGTCAGACACTTCACCAGTTTGTTACTCTGCACTCCAACTTAACATGTCACTATCTTGAGTACTACACTCGCAAGCCTCAGTCCGATCCTACTGCACCTAAATCACTCCCTCAGACTGAAAACTCCTGTTCAGAACTCTCTATCTCTCGGTTCTCACTAACTTTCTCAAAACTAATGCGCAATCTACCTTCAAGCGATTAACCTTCAGGTGTCATCTATTGTCCTTTTCCCATCGCTCTGCAGTTCTTAATCCAACGCGATGGCCTTCATCCTCACCCAACATAATCAGTCGCAGAATGGAAAAAAATGCTCGACTCTCTTTAAAAAAACCATCCACTCGACTCCAGTCACTTGCATGCCATCGTCTGATTCTCTAGACTCCTAAATATCACACTGATTTTCATCAATTACTCCACTCCTCATCACACCAAACGTCATTCTCATCCCCCCTTCGCTAGTACATCATTACCGATCTTCACCTCTCGATCCTAGACTCCTGTCCCAGCCTAACGACTCACCTCTTCATCATGTTCCGCTCTTTTCCTACCTCCAAGCCGACTTGCAACGTCAAATGAAGTCTCACACATAAAAATCACTACAACCAGTCCGGCACGGCCATGCCCATGCTCCCTTAATCCAAACTGTCTATCATCATTAATGCAACCACACCGAGTCTACGGCTACTCTTGATCTCTCATTCCGTTCTCACAGCAGGCTGCGACAAGTCCTGTGATTTGTCACATTTGCAACGCTCAGCTCTCCCGCCATGGTCATGATTCTTGAGCACGCATCTTGTGGCTCTCCAGGATCTTAATCCACCACCTCCACTTACACACACACTCTCTCACTAATGTTCCTTCACGCTATCCGTAGATTCAAGAAGTCTACGATTATGGTTGATATGCTCCACGATTCCGTGGATGCAAGAGCAAACGAACTCTCATGAGATTGTGTATTTGGTTGTTTGTGTAGATGTGCATGGATGGCACTGCTGATGGAGGTTTTCAGCGGCGCCTAGTTCAATTATTCTGCCTGTGTCCACCGTGACAGTGCATCTCCAGCTACTTAGCTCTTCCTTCTGACAGGACAGCCTTGAAATTGAAGCGGATGAAGGAATATGGATGAAAATCATTTTTCCCTTGTTTTTGACCATGTTGGTTTAGGGGACGTATTCTAGGGTTATGCTTTCTAAACATAGCATGTCAAAATGTCCACGCCCTTGCATAGATTTTGGGAGTGTAATCAAGTCAAAAGAATCGGGAAATATCACTCACTTGTAAAATATTTCTGGTCATGGAAAGCAATAACATGAGAGGATGTCACTATCCTCTTGATTCAAACAATTTAATACAATATGCTCTCTTCTTCAAGGTTTGTGTATGTAAAATATTTGGACCCAAAGAAATGGAAAAAAATTTAAGGGGAATATATGGAACAATACAAAAGTGAGAAATCAAATGTAGACTAGAATGATTGAATATGGTAACATTTCTTAGAAATCAATAGATAGAACCAACAGGTTAGCTCCAATTTCATACACATGCCAGAAAGAACTTGGATGGCAAGGAAAATACCAGAATCAGCAAAAGGCAACGTAAGTGGATGGAACAATAAAATTATGCCTTGTGATATCATTATCTATGATCGTCCAAATTCATAAGCACAACTACATAGTAAGACCTGCTACATAGTATATTATGCACCTCTGTGTGCCCAAATCTATGGGTGTTAAAACATAGAGAGCTTCTGTTTCACATATCATTACTAATCTAGGGCAGTGGAAGTTACTTTGTTTATGCCAAAATATATATATATATATATATATATAAATTATGCATTTTATTTTTTTTGTCCTTCTGTATTTTTCTCTTTCTTTTCCCTGGGGGGCGGGGGCTGGTGCTTAGATCACAATGTCAGGGCAAAAACTTGTTGATTCTTGCCATTTAATGTTGTTTTTTCTGTTTTTTCTGTTTTTTTTTTTTTTTTGGATTTTGACCCTATTTTAATTTCATTTCTAACATTTCCAAAAGACAAAATTTACATAAGCACAGATCATGTTTGTAAACTTCAAATCAATCTATCTTCTCAGATGCTTGGTGAAGGTATAAAGAAATAAACTAATATAGTTTCAAGTCATATATATATATATATATATTTCAACACATGTATTTCTTTCAATTGGCACAAAACAGAAAAACAAAAAACAAGAAAGAACATACACTCAAGTTTTTCCTAAGAATTTCAGGAAATGCATAGTTGGTTATGTTTCAATTATTTACTTTAATGTACAAATTGTGCAAGAATAGGTGTATTACTTGTATATTTTTCAATGATATTGAATTTTTTTGGCCAATTTTTAAAATTTCAGCAGTCATTCAAATTCTATGTTAGTGATACATGTCATACAGATACTCAAACATTAAAATGTGAAGAAAACAATTATGTCTTTTATTAATTTTTTTCTTATGATAGAAGATTGCGTTTGTATCTAATAAAAGAATAAGCTTGTGGCATCATGGTTACATCACTAATGCTTTAAAGCGACTTGACATTAAAAATTCATATTAATGCTTGTTGTCATTTAATAAAAATATTCAATAATGATGTGATATTTAAGATGTGCTGTTAATTTTCTAATTCTAAAGATCCATGTGTTTGTTTTGATGATCATTTCTTTTAACATTTTTATTTATTTATTCATGGTAAAACATTTTTACATATTAATGCACATTGGTTTATAATAATGGTGCACAAAATACTGTATATACTCCCTTACATATTTGTTATGCAATCAAATGTCAGAAGTATATTTGTAAAAATTTGACATGCACAAGTATAGGATTTCTTTTCATTTTTTATCCTCATTTTTTTGGTAAAAAATAATAATGAAACATTTTTAATGGTTGTAATATAAAAAGGTTTTTATTTATTATTTAAATATATATATATAAATATATATTTATGTATATATCATGATGAAATGCAACATTATCTATTAAAATAAATTTACCCTTTAGTTCAATAATTAAAAAATAATAACACAGTAAAGTATTATGATCAGAATAATTTGCAAGACGGATTAATACATAAATACATCCAAATAAAATTATGATAAATAAATAGATAAAAGAATAATAATAATTTAAATTACCAGCCATCTTGAGTGCAATTTCTTAGTGGAATCATACATACTTTAAATGGATTGTTTTTCATTGTTTATCATGTAAGAATACCATAAATTTCCTACTCTTTATCAATAAATGGACCCAAAAAAATTTGATGTGCTCTAAAAAAAATAAAAAAAATAAATTTAAAAATTTAAAAATATTTACATGTTTCATGCACAATTGTGTGTTGGATTTGAAAGCATGAAAATGCAGCAGTACATTCAAGCAACAAGCCAGAACAGTAAAGTAAAAACATTGATTGCAGGAGTCAAGTGGCCAGCTGGACTAGTACAAAGGGTCCACGTTGGCATCAAGGAAAATGGAGGGAAAGGAGAGTGAGTAGGAGGGAAAGATCCAATTTTATGCTGAGAAGCCAAAAGCTTTAGAAAACTTCAATTTGTTGCCAATTGTTGACATGCTAACATTTCATTTTTTAACAATTCTGAACCATTACATGTGGCCAGAGTTTTAGTTTAAAGAAAAAAACATTAAAAATACTCTTTGATGTAAAGAGGAAGATTACTCAGAATATGAATTTTATGTTAAATTGAAGAAAAGACCATCTTTGGAGGTTGTATAAATCTTTAAGATGAATGATTAGTGCCTTGCATAGCTCTTTGAAAAAGAAACATTCTGATATTTTGGTTAGTGATGTGAGCAACGTACAACTAATTTTAATAAGCATACTAATCATTTTTACTTGTTTGTTTGTTCAATTTTTCATTTCAAAAATATAATGTTTTATTTTTCTCATACAAACACTGTGTCATCCTACTTTTATATAAGTTCTCACCTGCATACTTATTATTGTTTAGTTTCCAAACGTGATTTTTTTAATATTAAATTTGTATTATATTAATTTATATTCAAATTATTTTATTTTTGTGAACAATGGTGAATTAAACTTTAACTGGAATTTACTCACAACACATATTATTATTATTATTTTTTTATCTTGTAATCTCAATTTAAAGTTTAATCATTATGTTAAAATAAATAAATAAATAAATAAATAAACTACAATCCACAAATTAAAAACCTTCGAGCATTGTAAATATGCATTTAAATTATGAATTTATTATTACCAAATTTTATTGTTCAGACTTAGGATAGTGGTTGTACCTAAACAATATACTCTTTTAATACGTACATACATAATTCACTCTAAAATAATTTTTAAACTTTAAAAATATTTGTAAACCTCTTGTCATTTCTCTTCTCCTTTATTTTTGAAAAATTTCACACAAGAAAATCTTTACATAAGAATGCCATATCAAAAGTCTGTTTAAATCAAGTGCTAGAATCACATTTTGGGTACAGGATAACTCAAATTTTTTGACAAAATTGGTAATGCTTTCATCACCAAAAGCCAAGTCAACAACACAATGGACTTTTGTACCCATAACTTGCATTGCAACCCATCTAACTACCTTCTGACATTAAATCATTTGTAAATGCAGTTTGACACTTCAAGTCAATTTAAATACTTTTTTCAAATATAGACCTCACAGACAATCCCCATACCTGGATCTTAGTCTTTAAACTTCCAGGATCTACCAACTTTTTCACCCCTAAACTTAAAACCTGAAACTGTCAAACTCTTGCCAACTTGATCACCCTAAAGTAAACATTGATAAAAGAAGAAGAAAGTAAGGTGCACAACATTAATGTTAAAAAAGATGCAGGGTTAGGAAATTGTGCTATGACTTAACAGAGCCATGGCATGAAGTCTCAAAGCTGTTGCAATCAGAGCACTAACTGCAAATCTTTGAAACAATGCAAAAACAAATAAATAAAATGAATAAAAATAAAAACAACAAACCAAACTCTTGTGAGCTTCAGTGCTACTGCCACTGTACACACCAACATGTGTTGTAACCAGAAGGGTCAGTCCACTGCATCAGATTGACTGTGCATTTTGATTGCCTTGAGAGTGTCAGAAAAGGGGCTCAGATAACCATACAAACTGTATTTGGCGCAGCTCTGTTGTGCTCTGCTCAGAACCCCAGCAGTTCAAAGGCCGAGGCTGGTTTAACCTTTATCTCCCTCTTATTGCCAGCCCTGCATTTCCTCTTTGCTTTGTACCCAATTCCTGGTTCTCACACTTGTGTTGACATGCAGTTGAGCTGCCTCCCTCCTCACCTCAAAAAATGTCCTAAACCTTCATGTCTCTCCACTTGTGTCTGTGATACAGTACTCATGCTACCTTTGATGCAGACACCAGGGTAGCTGAACACAGAGGAAAGAAGAAAAAAAAAAATCTTAGGGGTCTTGGTACAATATTTGAGGTTTAACACTACCTAGAAATGTGTATTTCAGTAGAGACATAGGTTTTTGCTAGAGGTGGAAACAAACCTGCTAAACAAAGCCTGAGTGATTTAAAGACTTTCCACCAAATTAGTCTCTATATTGTGACAATGTGTGTTATTGCCTGTGTCCCTAGGTGTAGATTGTATTCACACCACGTCCTTGGATGTGCTTTCTCTGTTCTACAGTGAAGTGAAAGATTGATTTGTACCTGTGACAGGTTTTGTATTTTAGCATGCCAATTTTTGGATTATAGGTACGGCTTGTCAGATCTAAAGTGGTACATATAGCTCTTGTAGGATGACATGAAGTGGAAATAGTCAAAGAATGGAATAGATAGAACATACCTTGAATAAAATACAGTTTAGCATGAATACTACAAGAAGAATCAGCAAGTTGGGGACATCAAACTGAACCATTTTACCAACCTTTGGCTTGAATACTAACCCCTTTCTCTTGTAAATGTATAAACATAAGTCCTTCATAAGGGTGTGATGCAATACAAGATATACCCTCCGCAGGGGCTTTAGTTCTTTCACATTTTTGGCAATGATGTATCTTGTAGAGGGTCAAGAGAAACCACCTATTCTAATAATGAAAACATCTGAAAATGATAAAATAGAAGTATTGTTGTCATTATGAGAATTAATTTCTTAATATAGGACAAACATGCTGGCACTGATAGAAAAACATGTATCTTAAAGTTATCTTTCTCAAAGATTATCTTATTTAATACTCTTTCACTTAAATGAACTAAGACCAAAGACCTTCAAAAAAAAATTTAAAAAAAATCACAAGAGAAAAAATCTCACAAATTTAACTCATTCTGTAGTGTAGTAAAGTAAAGGAAAAAAACCAAGAAAAATTCAATTATATGTTAAGAACTTAAACTTTTCCACTATCCAGCTTTGCTTTTAGAGGTTATTTAAGTCTTTTTGGAATGTCTAGTATTAAGTTATAATAAAACAAAATGATTTCCAAAAAATGTATATTTAAAATTTGATCATTCCAACGATCAATAAAAACAAAAATTAATTAATTTTTGAATGTTGCATGCACTAGCAAAGCTAATAATACAAGAACAATTGTAATCTAAATAATAATAATCATAAAATTTATACACAAAATAAGAATTTAAACACATATAAAACCAAATAAATTGAAGGAGTTAGAAGGAATTACTATAATTCTCATTTTAAGTTGGAAAGAAGTTAGAAACCAATAATAATTAAATAACAAAGAATTATTCAAAATAAAAATAGAAATAGAAATTTAAATTGATAACATTCAAATTACCAAGTGGCAAGAATTTTTTAAAATCTATATTTAGTCAATTATTCAAAAATAATCCCTATTTAGAAGGTATAGGATATCTATGATTAAGATTTAAGATTTAGAAATTAATACACAAGGAATTAGATATTAGGATTAAAGTTCAAATTTTAGATTAATGAATTACAATTTACAAAGGTAAGCAATTACTCAAGCAACCAAGAAAATTGATGGCTACTGCACAACTTGCATTGAGCCCTAAACAAATATTTATCAACATCCATCCAATATTCATCCAAGAAGGGATAATTTCCTAGTAAGAGATGCTCTGTCCTGTTGGGTTTCTTGTTGGTTCTCAACGATGGCAATAGCAAAACACCCATCTCACTAGGCAAGAATCTCTCAATTTCTCACAAACATGAAGTAACAACGCACATGAGCAAAAGTTTCCAGATCTAATTGTGTGAAAAGATATGCTCCCTTAGTCACCAAGGATGTAAACTATTTCATCCGAGGTGGGATGAGGGAAGTCATCCCACGTCTGCCCGTGCAGTTTCCCGGGCAGAAGTAAGCTCCTGTTGCTCCTGGTGCTGCGTTCCTCTGACCGCACATCTGCAAGACAGCACAGAAGGAGGAATAGATGCATTCCCCCCGCTGGTTAGGCTGAGAGCTTGACGAGCTCAGATTCAATGAGTGTACTCGTGGGAGAGCGAACAGGGTTGCACGCATTGGGTGAGTCGCAGGAGAACTCGCCCCTCAGGTGTTGTGCTGACCCGAATTGCGAAATGTCGTGCGAAGAGCCTTTGCCTTAGAGTGTGACCTAGGGATCACATTACCAGCAAGGCCATGAAGGATAACCTCACTCTTCGTGTTTTATCGAAGCCAGACCCTGTTGCCGTACATTTTCAGTCCAGCAGGTGCAACCACTACTTCAAAATTAGTCCCTGCCGAAGACGCTTTAACTACGTCAACGCTCTTTTCAGCAGATTTTCTTGCTGCTTCTACGGTATTCCAGCCAAGGTCGCTACCGCATCAAGATTATTCCCTACAGGAGAATGTCTTACTGCATCAATACTCCTTTCTATGCTCTTCCCAGCTGAGACCGCTGCTGCTTCAAGAGAATTTGCAGCTTTTGCTAAAGCTCTTCCAGGGCTGTGGAGCAGAAGCAAGGTTGAGCAGAAGCTCCGACCAAAGTGCCGCAGACCCACCCGCCAACACCTCTTGCCTGTCTTGTGTAGCACATTCTGTGGACTTTCATCATCTTCTCTGTTTCGAAGTTTCATAAATCTGGGTGCTCAGATTGAGAATTGTTCACATCCTTTCATGTGGAAATCTGTGAGCTTTTCAAAATATCATGACATGGCATGCATCTCATCTTCTTCTTCTTTTTTCTTTTTCTTTTTTTTCTTTTCTGTCCAAGGTTTGCCCTCATTACACATAAACCCACTTGATTTTTTTGATGAATTGTAACTTCCATATCAGAGTGTACTGTTAATTCTCAAGGTTTGAACACCAGTTTAGGGTTTAGAATGAAATGCTGTGCAAATGGTGATGTGGGGTTTTCATTTTTTTGCTTTTTTGTGTACTAGTTATGAGGAGGTTTCTGTTGGGGTGTTTTTATTTACAGACCAATTCATACACACTTGCATGCTCACAATATTCATCTAATGTAACTGAAAGTCATATTATAATATATAAAAAAATGTATGTTTACAAAATCAAACTTTGCAATAAATAGTATAATTCAAATTATAATCAAACTCTGCAATAAAAAATATAATTAAAATGAAGTTAAAAATAAATAAGAGAAGGATATAATAATCTTACAACAGATTATATAATTTTTTCAAACATGATTCTTAAAATTTATAAAATATGAACAAATGAATATTCTTTTTACCAAAATATTCTTATTAGCGATTCTTTTTATTTTATTTTGATTTTAGAAATAACATATAGGTTTTATAAGATGGAATCAATTAATCAAATTCATGTAAATTATGATCTTCATACAAATGTTTTAATTTGCATTAATTATTGATGATTTTATTTCTTAATAGAATAAATAACTAAAAATATATTTCTTTTTAGTCCTCTCATTGATTATACAACCTCTTTTTTGTACAACCCCATTTTAATGTTCAGATAATATTAGTATGTGTTTCAGATTTTATTTTTTTTACTTCAAGTGATTTTTTTACAAATTCTCAACTATATTTGCAATGTTTTATTGGTATTTACTTTTTCAATATCCAATATTTTTAATAATATCCTACTATCCTTGAATTTGATCATTAACAGAGCTCAGCGTAAACCTTAAAATCAATTTATCAAGTAGTAATAAGAATAATTAGTATACTTCTATCTGTGGAATTTGTGTGCCTAAAACTTGTTAATCTAAGAAAATTATAATTATATTATTTTAAGATTATTTTATAAAAATTTATATTTTTTGTATACCATTCTTTCTATCATTTGAAGTTTGTTTGGTCTTGGTTTTACTTAAACTATAAATTAAACTACATTCTCTTTAAAATGAGCAACGAGTTATGATAGGAACACTTATTTCATATGTACTTTGAATGAATTTGTGCTTAATAGCTACCACATTGCCCAAAGATTTATCCAAGTGTTGGCCATACCAATAATGCCGATGACCACTCTTCCAACTAAAAGTTTCACTAAAAAAAAGCTTCTTTGATTGCAACATATACTACTAAACTTTTACCCATTTCATGATCGTAGGACTTATCTAAGTTGGTAAACTTAATCAGAATACATTCATTTTGAGGTAAATGCCATTTTTACAAATGAATCACATGTTTAATTTTTGATAACAATGTGTCAAATTTTACTAATGCTGCATCTGTACCATCATGATCTTTGAATATGACCATTTTTGGGTTTTGTTTATATAATTTTCTTTCACTGAATTTTACAAGCTTAAAAATTTCTATGAATATGTTAATTAATCACATTCATTCACGAATGATACATTCAATGCTGTTTACAAAATTATTCTGTCTTACAGATTTCAAGACATGAATATTAATTACTAAAGAAATATTTTGTTAAATTATTGAATATATGCAAGATTGTGCATAAAAATGTGTGTTATTGATACTGAACAAAAATTATGAAGAGGTGGTGAATCCATTGCAATCAACCTGATTGTCTAACACAGTCGTGATAATTTTTAATTTAATTTTTAATTTTTATTTTAAAATAACAAAAAAATTGGCTGTTTACAGCGTTAATTGTGTGGGTGCCCTGCGAGTGTGCGGCTTCGGTTTGTGGTTTGTGGGCTTTCCGGGATTTATGACACAGTGATGGAGTTTAGAAACGGCGGATGAACCGCTAGACCAAGAGGTGCATTGCCTGGACGTGTATATGGTGCTATGCATCGTGCACCCCCGTTTTAACCTCAAGAAATCTTGGTATTGTGCAGTTTTGAATGGGATAGGCTACAATCATGATGCCCTCTTAAAAAACAGGGATCAATCAGCTGTCGAACCATCTTAGGCGATCTTGTGACCTCGTCCCACATTTGTTTGTGTACTGATCAGTGGTGACCGGCAAGAGTAGCATAGTGAGTGAGATAATGAGAAGTATCAGGCGTCCTCATGCTTGAATGAGTTGTGAACTAAGTCAAATGCCACGACTTATGTTTCAATCGATGCTCAACCAACTCTTAGGCCATGTTCGATTGGATTCCAACATTTAAGTAAGTGCGCTCTAATGTAAGAGACGAGTACACTTTAGGAACGATTTTCCTGGAGCTTGTGCGCAAGCTTATCTCGCAAGAATCTCTTATGATAACAGACTCACATCCGTTATAGAGGTGTCATGCGTACTGTTTCTGTCTTTTCAAACATTTATGATTGTTTTTATTTTCCAGCTCAAGCAGAATTGCCGACTGCTTGAGTCGTAGCACCAAGAGCTTGTTTATTTTGAAACCTTGTCGACGCACAGCCCCGCGCGGGGCAGTGCGTCGTCAATTGTTTTTTTTTTGTTTATTTTGAAACATTCACGATGCACAGCCCCGCGCGGGGCTGTCCGTCGTCAATTGTTTTTTAAAATTCTTCGTGTGTTGGAGTGGAAGAGTCCTGCACCAACACACAAACACACAAGACTGGACACACTGAAAAGACGATGCGGTGTTCAGTCTTGGAATCGAAGGGCACTACACAAAGACACGAACACCTCACCTCGTATTCCAAGGCGTCCGGCTGTGTGGAGCACGCCTTCTGCAACCAGCACGGTACAAAAGCTCAGAAGCTACACGATTGAACGGTGCCAAACATCGACAACAAAAGGAAGGCAATTCACCGCGCGAGTGGAAGAGCCCTACACAAACAACAGCACACAGTAACCACAAACAGACACAAGACAGAAAAAAGGGGTCCACCGGCCCGAACCACCGGTCCGTGCCGGAGACTTACGTCAAATTGCGCCAGAGGAACGAAAATCGGTGCAAGTCGGAGAGACAGGAATAATCTCTGACATGACATATATATTTGCTTACTATGGGCAGCCGGACGGTGGCAGGGTTGTTTGGGGCAGCCTTGGGCGGGCAAGGATGTTGCGGGCAGCCCTGGTCGGGCACGATTATCGGGGCTGCCCTGTTCGCAGGTATAGATGAACAATTTCTGCGCATTGTTGCTATCCATCGGCACAGCGCCATTTCTAGGGGTTATTCAGCCAAAGCGCCCCACCTACTACCATGATTCCACAAAACAAGTAATTAGCTTGCACTTTGATCTTTTTACTTCATTTGTTTGTCATTCTTATTTTTCTACAAATATAGATGTTAGATAGTTGTCTCAAATTTTGTGAGCAACTCACCAACAAGCAACTAATTGTTGGGAGTTTCTTAAATATTAGCATTAAAGGTGCATGGTTAAGAGTTTGAGATTTTTATAAATAAAAAACTAAAAAAATATTTATATATTTATTAGGCAATTAGACATGGTTAAGGATTTATGATTTATTAAAATATCATGGTACAAGGATCCATTTAGATTTTCTATTCATCTAATACCAAATAGAAGTTGGATAATTATTCCACTATGGCCTATATTACCAAAGCCTAATCTATTAGACATATCCATGTTTCTTGCACAACATTTTTTTCAACATCTCTATAGTAGTTTAAGAGTTGTAATATTTCCAAATAAACCTACAAGCTTAAAAGTCACAAGATTATTGTGTAAATTTCATACATATTAACGTATTTTGTGTATGTCTAAATAAAAGATAACAAAGAATTGACAAAAACACCTTTAAGTTTAGAAATCCAAAATGTTCCAATTTCTACACTAAACAACAAGTCTAATTGAGCAAGACTGGAAAGATATAGTACTATGTGACATAAACTTGCATTCCAAAGCTCAAATTGCACCACTTCCACAAAACATCCGCTAGAAAGACACTTTTATTGCAAGATTTCATCTATTTGTAATACCAAACTAGGTGTTGCCTAATCTGTTGCTTGCTTGTTGCTCGCTTGTTGTCCAAGGCAACGAGGTAGGTGAAACCCAAATTAACATAAATAATGCAAGACTGACAATAGAAGACAACAATTGGAGAGGTTGGCGCATGTGGTGGTGGTGGATTCTAGGATTAATCTTGTTGTCAAAGGTTTGATTATGGATATTGGTGTGGATGACTTTTTTTTTGAGCAGTAGACTCTAATTTGACCTTATTTATACCTTAATTGCTTCTCCTCCTTTGGCTATCCCTCTAGCCTTTACTCCTCTTGGTTGTGGTTCTAATTTACTTGGATATCCATGGATGCCGACATAAACAAGCATATCAAAAAGTTTGTTAATATTTTCTGAAATTCATTTATAGATAAAACAAAATAAATTACCAGGGTCTTGTTATGGATGATGTTTTGCCCTAGCCAAATTGAGTAGCATAGTTTTTATATAGTTGTATAATTCTCATTAACTTAGTATCAAGTTTCTTAACTTTTTCTCTTGCAAAATAAGCTCTATTTTCATCAACTCCTAAAAAGGTACCAAAATTGACAAAACCACCCTCTTCCATGGACATGTTTCCTTCTTGATCAACTAAAGCTTTTGATACTAAAGAGTCCAAAATTTCCTTGATTTTCATTTGAAACTATGGAATTGTAAGATTGCCTTCTAAAATTTACATTAAGGCACTTGAGTCAAAACTATTTGCCAAATTTTTCAACTACATCAAACAAATAAATTACACGTCATACATAACTCTAACATAATATAGAACACCTATTGAACAAGCCACAATAATCTTAAGTTTTATATTGATTGTATTCACTTAAACAATAACCTCTAAGTTTTGAAAATTTAACATTTATTTTTCAGCAAGTAGTAAACAATCCAATCCTTCTATAAACAAATGATTACAAAATACAAAGAAACATCAAATAACAAATAAAAAATGATGAAAAAGAATATGGTTTGGTAGAAGTTAAAACAGATTCACATTAAAATTCTGCTTGCCTTTTAACATGAACTCAAAAACTACCATTGATACAATTATTAAGTAACAATTTTGAGTTAAATACAAGCAAAATGTTCGCAATAACAAAACACAGATGAGATAATATGTACAAAACTAGTATTTAACTTTGTTTTTTGTGGGAAAATCCACATTATTTCTGGTCATTGAATACTTTACGTACATGAAAGCAACAGTGTCCTTCAAATCCAACTAAATGTGTTTTACCAAGATCACAAAGACTGAAGATTTAAAACACACTAGAATACAATGCAACCTATACACTTGGGCTTAACAAAGAGATGCAGTCTCTCAAATGCCTTGTAACCATAATATTTGATTCTCTAGAAGCGAAGGAAATGTGAACCGGCTAAGAAGAATGATGCTGTATCTCAAGATAGCTTCACATACACGGATGGATTCCACACGAAGTGGGGCAATGAAGTTTGCCGTTCACGATCATGAAAGTGCTCATAGCTACCTATAATTGCTGCTTGATAATATCCACGTTCTAAAATAGTGCTCTAACAAGAGAAAAAAAGAAAAGAAAAAGAAAAGAAAAAAGAAGATAAAAACAGAACTATGTTTGCAGAGGTAACAGGCTCCTCATTGTAGACCTAACAAACTGGCTGTAGACTGATGCGATGCGAGGAGGGCAGAACGCACATAGAATTGTTGAAAACAACACTACTTTATGACAAACTACAATCAGGAGAGTAGGATTGACTGAAACCGCAAGAGGATTATAGCAGGGTTTCAAGTTTACGTTACAAGTTGTCCGGTCGAATGTTAGCCCTCTTGGGATCTTCGACATCACAAGGATCAGTAAGGTTGGTCAACCACTCGGGGTTTAACGTGGGTGGCCGCCATAGAGAGCGTGCAGAGGCTATCATAGGCATCGAGAATATGAATGATGCATGAATGCCGTCTTGGCCAAGTCCTAGCGTCATCCTGGCAGCAGACTTCACATTCCAAGCAACATGCACCCAGTTAGCAACCTCTACACTGGCAAGATATCTGAAGGCTGTAACTCCAACCCGGCATTGGGAAACTTCTGCAACTATGCGTATAACGTGGATACAAATCCACCAAGCTCTTGAAGAGACTGATGAGAACCAATCTTTATCACCCCGCAAAGAGTAAAACCCATGTAACATTTAACAGCCATTGAACACTTAACAGAAGCAGTTCCTACACCTTAATTACACATTTTCCAAGCTTTTCATAGCACCACTGAAGAGATTGGCATTGAGTGTTGTTACAGTTAAGCAATGTGGCGAGTAACAAGAATATACCTTAGCTTGACC
Organism: Physcomitrellopsis africana; assembly: GCA_036785485.1. NCBI lineage: Eukaryota > Viridiplantae > Streptophyta > Bryopsida > Funariales > Funariaceae > Physcomitrellopsis > Physcomitrellopsis africana. The sequence goes on along the minus strand of JAWRVF010000209.1, from coordinate 37,578 downwards.
CACATCTGCAGCTGCGTCTGTATACATGGGTTGCACCGAAGTTCTCCTAGGCTCTCGGTTATCTGAAGGGCTGCAGCATGAATACAAGTATTGACAGGAGAAACCAGTATGTCATTCCTCGTAAAATTCTAGTACTTCAGGAACAATACAATGTTATCTGCGTCGAAAGAATTGTTGAAGTAGCGCAATGCTCAAGTCAACTTCTCCATTGCAATGCATGTTGTAAAATTTCGGTGGACTGTACTATAATAAGATAACAGCCATATGCTATTAAATTGACTGGAGAAAATGCTTACGCATTGGAAATCAGTGGCGAAAATTCAGTCTCACTCTTGCTCTCCGTTTTCGTACTAGAACCTGAAGGATCCGATAGAAGGGAGAAACAAAAACACAAAACAAAAAAAATCAAAAAAACTAAAAGGTCAATTGCAAATACAAATTGGAGACCAGAGGTCACATTGTGAACAATACATGTATTGACTGGTGCATTTTGAAAAATACAGCATGAGCGCTACTGATATCTTACATAACTAGTTCCAAAATGAAGGTACTCTATACTACCTCGCGGCAGGTATTAACGGAATACCACTACAAGCATAGCTATGATAAAACCTGAGAGGAAGTTATTCAGAATAGATAGGAGCTCAAGGGACCTATTCATAAGCTGCCCTAAACAATATCTGAGTTGGATTTGGCTTTAGGACCCGATGAAGAGATTTTATCTTGTTTGAAATTCAATCACAATCACTAACACTACGAAGAAACTCTGACCGACTCAGGCTCTAGGGAGGCAGCTCCACTGTCCAGCTCTCCAGCATGTGAATCCCTATGTTAGTCCATAAAGGAAGAAATGGATTGCGATCTAGAATGTCTTCATCGCGATTGCCTAAAAGTTTTAAGAGTCTATGGCGCCAAAGAGTGACCCAATGGGGAGAATTCATGCTAGCTTCAACGCGGGTCCGACTTTTCTTTCGTCTATGGCCATGCACTGGGAGCTGAAGGAAACCTTTAGAACCAAGCTGGGGAGCCTGAGGAGCAAGGAGCGACATGCCGACAAAGAGAGCCAAAACACCAACGCCAAACATTGTAGCTCGAAATCGGCCGAACACCTGCCCAAGGACCAGAGACTTCATTACTGTTCACCTGAAATCTTGACGTCAACTTTAGACGCAACTGGATTCTATTCAAATCATATACATTGAAATTTGTACCTATGTTTGATCTCTTCAAGTTCAACTTCAGTGTCAATAATATCGAAGTCCAAAAGTTCATTTATGCGCCACATCTTACTCATACACAGTTCCTTGGAGTAAAAGAAAAGGGTTTATGTGAATCGAAACATAAAACGAAGATCTATGACTAGAGAAGAGGATTGGCTCACTAACCCGATATTCTTCGAAGTAGATGAAACCCGTAAATATGGAGAAGAAGGTCCACACGATTTGAAGCATGGGTACGATTAAAATGGCATCAAACAACGCTAATCCATCGTTAAGCCTGGCCATCTACAAAAGCCAAGAAAGGTCACTTTGCAACACGCAACTTTTCATGTATACAATTGCAAGTGACTTACAATAAGGAGTACTAGGGAGTCCTTGTGGGGTAGAAATAGAAAATCATGTAGCTTCATGCAGTCTAAAATTTATTTAAGAATATGAAAATCTATTTGCCTTCTTATCTATTGGTTAATTTTTAGCTTCACATTTGATTGCCAGAGGAGCAAATATTGAAAACACATACTAAAGCTCACAACCAAATCCAGTGCTTGAATAACAGCCACATTATGTGATTGTGGCATTAAGAAATTTATTAATCATACTGCTCGATATAATAAGATACTTAATTTTGATTCAATTGTATGATTTTTTCGCTTGTTCAAGCAAAGGTAATAACCAAACTACAATCAACAACACAATGCAACCATGTTGATTCCATCAGTAAGTTAAGTGCGTAAGCAAAGTCTTGGATTCAAAGATCTAAATCAAGTTGAAGCTACACAAGCCACTTACCCAAAACGAAGCTGTTCCCGCAAATAAGAAAAAAACAAGATATGTGAACAAACCATCCAGCTGGTTTTCACCCTCTAATGTCGATCGAAGCAAAACTGACCTGCAATTCGAAATAACATGCATCAATACTCTCAGTTTGTGATAACAGACGAAGGCCACCAACAGAGTTCCTTCAACACGAAGCAACAAGAGGAAGTTGGAACATCTTAAAGGACGAAAATTACAGATAACCATGTATTTTTCCAGCTGTAGTATCGCCCAAAATTCTAGATGTGCATTCTGAATTAAGTTTATCTGGACTACAGCAACTGCAATCAATAAAATAGACTCCACTCAAGACCATTGAAAAAGCAGAAAATCATATCTTGAAGAATATGTAAATTAAGTAGTAGAGAATCACAGTCTTACAGAGATTTCGCAAATAAGACAGAATGGGAGCCAACAGCACCCGAGACAACAGCATATGTATATGGCAACAACATGCGCCATACACTGTCAGGATCCTCACCACGCGATACAGTGAGTTGCCTTCCCCGCCTGTCATACCCTAAGCTTTAAAATCAACATAAGAGTTCTAGAACTTTCAAGTAGGAAGGCAAAATGAAGCTAACATCGATGAGCATGTGGTGTAGTAACAGCAATATCCTCAAGTTGCGTGTGAGTATCTCCTAGGAGTGCAGCAATCAGGAAAACGTTGGCAAACAAGTAATATCTTCCTTTCCACACCACAGTAGAGCTGAGCATAAATTTCTAATCCCAGAAATAGGCTGTCGCAAATACTACAGCTTCTTGTGCAAGCGCGAGAACCCTAAAGGTCAAATTACAGACCTGTATATGGCGTGATGCACAGCGACAATGCATAGAAGAATGAAGCAATACGTGAGATAAACGCGCCCCCCATAATTTCTCAAAAGCTGCTCGGATGTGTAAACTGCCAAAAGCAACTTCAACAGGTTGGCCTACAGCAAAATTATCAGGCACAAGAATTGGTCGACAAGTCTCATATGCTGAAACAAAAGTTGAAACAAACGAAAAGGAGCTTACTAACGGACTGATGATTCCCAAACGCAACCAGGAAGCCATTCCCGACTACGATGAACGATGTGGCCAAAACAATTCTGCAATCCAAACACAAACACAACTACTCAAAATAAAGGCAAATTTTTTTAACGATTACCTTTAAGTGATAAAAAAAAGAACCACCACAAAATAACAACTACTGCACGGACAATTAGAATAGAACTGACCTCAAGAAAAGCTAATGATAAGACACGAAGCTCATGCATTCGTTCATAGACTAAACCCGCGACTAACACGAAAACAGAAAACTCCTGGAACCAGCTGAAGGCCAGAGATCCTCAATACGTAATATAAAATCCTCTGCAATAAGTTGTTTGATCATTGACATATTCTACAAAAGCATAACTGATATATGGATGAATGACATAATGGGTTGCTTACCGCCTAGTCACAACCTCATTGAGCATCAGATAGGCAAAGAAAACATTGGAAACGAATTGTATTGAGCCCAAAGCTGCCAATAACGACTGCAAACACACAGTAAAGTAAAACAGTGAGGATAGTGGTTACAGTTAAAAGCCAAAATTGCCACTATACGACTGACGAGAATACGAACTATCAAAATAGAAATTAAAAAAGAATGGGAATAAGTCCTCAAAATACAACTGATAGCACTGCAGATAGATATGTGTGATACCGAATAAGCCAAGAGGAATGAGTCAATATAGCCCAGCGAATAACGTGGCTTGAAATCAACACACGAGCACAAAGAGCGCAAGAATCACCTGAGCAGCATAGCCGAAAGATATAAAATTCAAAATATTCCCAAAAGAAAAAATCGCCACACCTGCAGAATAGTACAATATCTTTCAGCCACTAGCTAAAAGACCTTAAAACCAAACAAACCGGACATAGGATGTCACTAACATATTCAGTGGAATGTACATTGATACAGGGTCCATAAAGCCAGAAATTGGGTGTATAGCAGGAAACATACCTATACGCCATGATTGATACTGCGTTACAGATTTTTTCGACAATGTCTTATCTTCAGAGTCATCTGTGTCGAGTGCTTGCCGTTCCCTCTAAGATGAAAAGAAAACCACTGTTTAGGACCATTCAAACATAGTAAACCGTAAATCTACAAAACATTCGCAGCGTATTTTATATTTGAGAGAGAAGCCGGCTTCGAAAATTCAACGGGCAGGGCATTACTCCCACATTCTAAGGATCTTCACAGAAGACGGGCCACTCATTGAAAGGTGAATGCTCGGTCATTAAAGCACAATAAAAGTGACTTAGGGATCAAACGACTCAATTCTGCGACAGAAGTAGACTTATCAGTCCTACCTGATTGTGCCCAAGCTTGAGTAGATTAGTCCCAAAGTTAATGCATATGCTGCCCACCACGTTGATGGCAGCTCCTGTTATCCATTCACCCATTTTCACAAGTGGGCGGATGATTCAGGCCTTTGGCTTCTTCCCGCCCAGGTAGGAGCCACAATGTTCCAAGAAAACCACACTCGTGGCTCATGCCCTTAGACACCCAATCAATCCACTGCTCGCACTCTTGTTGATTTTGTGCTTGACTGCGTGACTGATATCTTCGACGTCATCACCTTCGGTTACATTGAATGAGAACCCAAGCCTAAATCAATGTGGGCGTCGGTCATGAGATGGGATGCTAGTCTGTTTTTGAGACCGATTGCCTCCAATTACTCCCCACCCCCTCTAAAAAAAAAGAATTCAATTAAAAAATGATTATATACATATATATATATATATATATATATATATATATATATATATATAGCACCCTCTCCAAAAAAAGAAAAAGAAAACTCAGATCACACGCTTCGGAATCCGCATCAAGCTGATTGGAGTTTTCTGCAGCCTGTATGAAGATGAACGAACACATGTCAGAATGAACCTTGGTAGAGAATTGACCTCCAACTCAACATCATTCTTTTTGGTAAGTGCTGGAAATCTCGAGTTCACCAAGAATCACAAGTCTTCCTTCCGTATGAATCAAATTCTATACTTGAGCAAGGTAAGACCTGTAGCATAACTGACAATTTCCCAAGCACGTTCCGTAAGCTTCCCACGTAGGGTCGTGTGGTAGACAAGTAATTTTTCAAGCTGCTATTCGATACCATAAGCGCTTGCAGAAGCGAGGCTGAGTAATTACGAAACAGAGAAAGAGTGTGAGAATTGTTGCAACTGCAATTAACCACCACTATCACGTTTACTGTCATACTAAAGAAATAGATTTACGGTAGACGGAGGAGCTTTGAAATGCACATTTTGTGCACATCAGATTCGGGGAGATGAACTTAGTTTTTAATACAGTAAGAATAGCCCGACCAGCAGCAGGTCTCTCAACGAAATCAAAATACCACAAGAAACCCAAGGGCTATTCTCCTCTAAAAGCAGGACTATGCATTAGCTATTCGCAGCTACAAAGTTTTCGAGGAATTCTGAACTGCGTCAGGCTCCAAAGATTTGCATCGGCAGGCAAATTGCCTCTGAGAGACATAAGTTGACGACTTAGGCCTGAATATGCTGTTATTACAACCAGCACCCTGCCGCAAAATCCACTCCAACACACGCCACTTGAATCTGTTTCGGCACGCCTTGACATTATTACACGTGATCGCATCCCAGCCCTAATGCAAACATCGAAATCCATGCATCGTCCACAAACACCCCTATCCCTGCCTCGAATCTACCGCCCACAGCATTCCTTTCGGTTTCAACCCGGTTGAAATAGAATCCTCCCTACATCGAATCCTTTAATATTTATGTATATATAAATATATAACTCCTACACCACAGATCACGAACCAACCAACACACCCTTCACCAGCTACAGCGAAACCTCACACCTTCACGAGCGAACGCGCACCTAGCATCGCATTCTAGCAAGTCACGCATCTTACATTCTCCCCAGTCTCACACAGTGTGATTCAAGCAGGTTCAGAAACCTCACAAACCTGCATCAAGCGCAAACCTCCCCATCCCTGCAACTTCAAAAACTATAATGCACCACCCTCCCACTTGCAAATCTACTTGTTGAGCTCAACTCCCACACCGTCGCCAACGAGACGATGGGATTTCAACTTCCACAGCCTACTCCCGCCAACCTCAGTTGCAAATCTCAGGAAAAGTTGTATTCCCGCCCCTACTCCTCTTCTAAGCATCAAAGAAACTCAAGATCTACACATCCTACTTCCTTCCGGATGGGCTTCCTGTCAGTTTCCTCGCAAAAAACTGGTTCATTGATAGAAAGCTTCAGGCTCGCCAAGCACTGATCGAGGCCATGTCGTTGATTTCGCGAGTGACATGGTATTGCGGCCAACGGAAAACGACAAAATTCTGCGCACAACTGCCACTGATCCCTCGGGTCTCTAAACATCTGCCGTCTAGCAGGGCCCAGTTCCGGGGACTTTAGCATTCTGTTAGATAGTATCCCGCAAATGAAAAAACAGATGGCATTCGTTGTGAATAGGCTTTATCATCTCCACGATGGCAATGGAGCACTGAACACAATATTAGTATGTAGCTATTCGATGGGAAAGTGGGCCTGCTGTTTGCTCCACGTGGAATTACCAGCCCAATTCCTGTATGGTTTTTCCACATTCCTAGACCCAGCAAGGACTACCGCGTCGCTGTACAAAAATGCTTTTCTTAAACGCAATGTTGACAGAAAGAAAAACAGGAATAAAAAGATGAAGAAGAAGACGACTTAAAATACAATTATCATGCGCGTCTCAATCCTACTTTTAGAATTTGACTGGGATTTGTATTGCAATTCCGTCAAAGACCCACACAGATATCGTTGTGCGTTTCGGATATTCCGAAAGCAGGAGGATCAAAGAGAAGATTAGGTTATTTTGAAGAACCAGTCTCTGTCTCACCTCTTAGACTGTGCGAGCTTGAGACTTTTCCGTAGGTAAGGATTTAGTTGTCTGTTAGGTGTTAATCTAGAAGATGTGAACCTGTGATAGATGTGGCTACGCCGCAATGCAGAGACATTTTTCAATTGAGACTTGCCCTCCACAAAATAGACGTAAAATAAATGAGTGAGCCTGTAAGTGGGCGTAAAGTTCCACCATGCCAGTGACAGTGAGCTCACATAATGGTCGTCTCCAGTGCCAGGTCTTCGATTCAAATAATGCAGCACTAAGACATGATGACTTGTAACTTGAATAATGGGCAAAATGGTGAATAAATCAATTTGTGTGCAATTTTCCGGTGTGTCTCGAGGCTTACCCTAAAATCTGCAGCAGCGTTGGCAAGTTCGTCACTGTCTCAGATGCTCCACGTTCGGAACCCTCATACACAGCGAAGCGTCGCCTCGCTGCTGCTTCAAAGCTTGAAGCTTTTTTACTTCATGACAGGTTTGAAACACCTGCATCTATGGCTTTGAGATCGATCTCGGCATTTGAATGCGCTTCTGAACTTCTCCACCCTGCTGTTCTGGCATAATAAATTGGCCTTTCTCTGAGGACGTACATTTTTGTGGTATGCTTGTCCTGCCTGAAATGCAAAGAGCTCACAGGCTGCAAACTGCAAAAGATCCCAGCTCGTCCTCAGAGCTATCAGGATCGAAAAACCAGACCAAGCTTCGTTGACAAGTACCAAATCACAGCAGCCGAGAAAGAAGCTCAGAGCCTGCAACGTTTCAGTATGTCAGGAATTAGACGACATCCTCAGTTGGGTTCAACACGATCTGTAAACAACGTTGTTGAGTGGATCTCAAACGCGTAAACGGCTCCTCTTACAAATTCTGCTAACAATAAATATGCTCTGCAAAATCAATAAGACTGAATATAAAAAATAGTGACGGTAGGTCATGGTCCCCAATCGCAAGTGGAAAGTGTGATCAGGGAAGATTCGGTAATTTCGGAGAGCTTGGGGCTTGAAAAGTGACAACAAGGAAGGATAATGCCATGAGGCTCCTGTACTAACCTTCATGATGAGGCAGATGCGGCTGTCGAAGCCTGGAAGCGGCAACTTCCATTGTGCCAGTGCGCGGCACAAAAGAGTCAGTATGAAATCATTGAACTCAATCATTCAAAAAATCTAGACGATTTATTGGTGGAAGTTTTCGACAGCCAAAATTGTGTGGCAGATTAAGCTCCTACATACAGAAGCCCTCGAAAGGCAGCTTCGACTGCTCCTGATCGTTGCAAGCGCTGAATAGAACTGTCTGTCGTCAGCAGTGTTAAGGATTCAGCAGGTGCCAACAGTCATGCAGAATACCGTGGTTCCCTCTTCCTCGTCTCTAGAGTCTCATACCCAATGAGATTTCTTTTTCATGGGTACACAAATTTGAGCACATTCTCATTCCTCCAATAGTGAACGACTGACTTATCTGAAAGTTTTAGAAGCTCTAAAAAACCCACGATATAAAAATATCCTTCCCAAAGATGTTTTGCAAGCGAATCCATTTCAGATGGGGAAGGAAAATAGCGGCTGGATCCACAAAAGGGACAATTGAAGGAAACGATCGCTTCGAATACTTGGAGTTGCAGGAACAGCTGTCAGCGAAACTACAGCAGTGCAGGCAGGTGATTCAACACCAGAAATACACGGCCATTATCTTCATCATCGATGGAGTGTTCTACAATATCACAAGGAACATCGGCATGAAGTGGAAGGAACTTGCACGGAATTCCATCCTCTTAATACAATCGTATGTTGATCGTATTGTGAAGCAGTATCGCGCAACATAATACAGAATCAATAGAATATGCTTCGAAATGGGAGCGTGCAAGGAAATGATACCAGGCGTGGGTTGAAGGAACGGCCGTGGTTTCTTCGGTCATCCAAAGCTCTGTTCACACCGCTCTCTCCCCACCGGTCAAAACAGATTCAGTCCAGCTCTTCATTCCTAAAGCTCTGATGCGCACTACCGGAGACGTAGCTTGGGAGGTGGAGAGCACGGGGCCCTAGGGGATTCAACCCAGCACGAAGGAGGATTCATTGTCGAGGGTTTGGAGCCCGACCTACCTGAACCTGCGCTTTCATAGCATGTATGTGTGCGAATTTAGTGTGGTGATGCGTTCTCAATCGTTTTTGTTTATATTGTTGCGAGATGGAGGCATTCGGGTGGGAGGAATGGTGTGGGTAGAGAAATGCTGCGAGAAAACAGCTCGTGATAAGAATTAGGTAGTGAGATTTGCAGGCGTCGTAATGCTGTTCTGTTTCGCGCTAGACTGAATTTATGAGTAAGGAGTTAGGGTTTAAGTGCAAGGACTTTGTGGTGGTCAAGGGTAATTGAGATCTTTTGCGGAGAGCTTCGGAAACTTTGGTGGGTAAGGAAGTCTTTGATGGTGGTAACTACTGCGAGTGCTTTGATTCTTTCGAAGCACGACTTGCTATGGCCGCACTTTCTCTCATGAATTGTGAAAGAAATGTCAGTCAGCGGTTGTGGGGGGTTACATTGAAGAAAAAGCGGTCCGCTTATCAATTTTTGCGCATTTTAGATTGATTGTGTAGCACACAAGCAATTTTGAGGACGCGAGTGTTTCCCTGAGGTTGTTGTCGTTGCTCAACAGGCGTCAATAGCCCATTGCAACACATACTGATACTTAACCCTAAAATTCTGTTGTTCGAGTGAAGGTATACAGTTATGCGAGTTTCGTTGTCCACACCGCGTCGTAGGGTTGGATGTAATCGCGTGATTGGGACGTGCGTGATTAGTCATATAATTGTAGAACCTTTACAAATATTTTAAATATTTGAACCTTCATATGTGACTAAATTCAGTATTTAAAATTTAACTTCTTTAACTGTGTCAAAGTTCTCTTTATTTGCGATGGTACATTCGCATTTGACGTAACGTTTGCCTTCATTTTTGTTGGTAATGCTCCATCATTGCCGCTATTTATAATGTGTTGTTCGTAGCCTAGTATGCGGTTTTTAATTTTCTTCTGATACAGCTTGATCCTTGTTGTCTCACAAAGCCTCGTTTAACTTCATTCGAAAGCTTCATGATGAAAGACAAGAGTAGTGGATTGTTGGGTCTGCCGGGTACTGGCAGTGTGTGCGCTAGGTTATCCAAACACATCACGTTCACTGGGTGGATGGCAATAGTATTCGATAAAGCCACGACAGGCTTTACTTTGAGGCTTGGTGTTGGTAAAGTTGTTTGAATTAAGGGATCCCTGCATGCGTTACACGTCTGTTTCTTTTTCTTTTTGTCTCTCATTGTCTCAAACAACTTCGATTTTCTATGATGTTGAACAGCTTCTGGACTCCCTGTGCATAACTGAACACGTTAAGCACAAGATGAAGGCGGATAAGGCAGTGGAGGATGTAGGAGAATCTGCGAAGGTTACAGGAGGCGTCACCTTCGAATGGCTAAGACAGGTGAGAAGCTGGACGGATGCAACATAATCGGAGTTCATAGAACCCTTTCAATCATGTGTGCTTCATAATGGTCAAGAGGATATGGAATTGGAATAATTTGTGCTGGCGAGATAGTGTAGATATGTTCAACACATTTGGTTATGGTTGATAGTAACTTTGTTAATCAAGTTGTCCAGCGAGGTACTGCGATAGTACATTAGGTCTTACCAAAGCAAGGTTGTTCTAGTTAGTGAGCAAATTTGTTTTCCTGTTTTGATCAAACAAATCTGCTCTCTATTTTGCTATAACCAAGCAAGGCAGTTGCGGATGCAACCACATGTTTAAGTAGGTTGTAACCCGAGTCTTTTGAAAGTTGCGTTGTCCTTTCTCATGTTTTCTGAGGCAGTTGCGTGGTGATTGGGGACTCAGGCTGAAGACGCAAGTTTACTGACAACTCCGGCGCGTCCTACTGCTACTGACCATGGTGATCCTTCCTTCAGCGTAATCGAAGAGTTCAATTACTGGCGTATGCAACCTGACCTTGCTGAAGCGGTAGCAGCTATCAAGGCGCTGACAGCTGTTATCAGACGCAGCCAGGCATCCACTATGATGGGTCTCGAGATTGAGCTCAAGAACGCCTCAGAGGCCCTCAAGGTGCGTCTGAATGCCGACAGTCTGTTGCGTTTACTGAATAGTTTGGATAATATTAACCATACAGGTCTAAATATGTGATTAGTCTTGACAGTCTGGTTGGGTGTATATGTGATCAGGCTTGGGATGAAACCTCTATACCACTCTCTGCAGGCTGCGACCTTTTTTTGCGGTATGTCACACGAACGACTGCACTAGAGTACGAGGACATTCGGGCTGGCAAAGCACGTTTAATTGAGCGTGGGGAAAGGTTTGGTGAAATATCTCAGAAGGTGCTGTCTATTCCTGATTTTCCTGGTACTTGATTGTACTTATTTCTTGTTCGAATTTAAACCCTTATTCATTAGATCTTTATTGAGAATAGCCCCAAGTCCTGAGTTAGTTCCAGATTGTTTGAAATCTTGAAAGAACTGCAGGCTCGACGAACGATTGCAATGCTTGGACAAGATTTCATTCTAAATGGATCGACCATCTTGACACATGGATTTTCAAGAGTGGTGCTGAACTTGCTGAAACTGGCAGCATCAAATGGGAAACATTTCAACGTCATTTGCACAGGTGCCATCAACACTATCGAAGTTGTGTGTGAGGGTACATGCAGTAGATTTATGATTCAAGAGTTATGACGCATATAGCTAAAAACGTCGTCATGGAGTTTTTTTTTTAACTCGATCAATGAAATTGACTCGAATCTTGTGGGATTGTAGGGTTTTCTGTATTTGGTAGCCATTTTATGTTAACACTCATGTTAACCCTATGGTTCATCCTTTGGAAGTAGAAACTGTTTCTTATTTGTATATTCTTTTGCGTGTTGCCCCTACAGAAGGAAGGCCTGACAATACAGGTGCAAAGGTGGCAATTGAGCTACTAGCAGCTGGCATTCCGGTTACTTTGATCCTGGATTCTGGTGTAGGCTTTATGATGGAGAAGGTAGATATGTTATTGGTTGGTGCTGAAGGTGTTGTTGAAAGTGGTGGTATCATCAATTATATTGGTACCTTCCAATCTGCATTAGTTGCACGTTCTATGAACAAGCCTGTCTATGTTGCTGCAGAAAGCTATAAGGTACATTTTTTCAATCATTGTGGCTTTGTTTTTGACTGAGAGTAGTTGTAGCTTTGTTGCAAAGCTTGGTTTTTGAAAAATATTTGAATAATACTTAGAGAAGTGGGGGAAATGAGGTTGTAGGTAGAAGTGTAAGGGAGCAGAGCATCAGGTTGTAAAAGATATTATTTGTTTCAAAAGTGATGTTATATGATGTGTTTATCTTTAGAAGTGTCCGTCTTCTCTCACATGTTAGGCGATCTGAGGCTGCCCATGCTTGTTCGCTTGCGCAGTTCGCAAGACTCTATCCACTGGAACAGAGAGACTTGGGTCCATCACCTTGTCATGTGGAATTTGTGGAGCCAGTTCCAGAGGATGCTAAAGTGGAAAATACCGCCAGAGACTACACACCTCCGAATTATCTTACGCTTTTGTTCACAGACTTAGGAGTGCTGACCCCATCCGCAGTCAGTGATGAGCTCATACAACTGTATCTTTAGGGACTAGATACATTTGGAGTGTCCGTTCTGCTTCCGTAGCCAGCTTGTACTTGACGCCAAGTTTGGCGTGTCTTGCAATTTTGTCAATACAAGAATTGAGTTCGAATGGATAATGTGTATCGACTTATTATCCGACAACCATCAAATGTTTCACTTCATAGGTTATTCTTGTGTTTTCTTACTCTTGCACTCATGAATCATACCTCCGTAAATCATAAACTAAGAATATGAATATGAATATCAGGAAACCAGCATTTGCAGCGTAGATGTTTAGGAAGTATCGAATGTAAGGGAGTGGGTTGCAGTGCTGACGTCAAACAAGATTTTTAATATTATTTTTGTTGTTTTTGTTCTCACAGATAACTTGCCTTGAAGCAGTGGACTGAATGTATTGAAATTACATCAATGAGAACAAATAGTTCTTTTCTTGGATTGGAAAATCTTCGGTCTATGTAGTGATCTTCCATAATTCGTCAAAATGGGATCCAAAATATTTCTAAGTTACAATTTCTGTGAAAAAGGAACCATTTAAGTTTTCGGCAAAACAATTTTGCTCTACTCTTGCTGTTATTGTTTTAATCTACTAAGAATGCAACATGTGATTTTTCGAATTTGACGTACTAGAATATTTATTGTGTTGAAAGTCTGTGCCTGTTTATAGAAAAGTATCAACCCAAAATGAGTCGCATATTCCCAAAGTAGCAAATTTCATTGCCAAACGTAAAAAAATGTATAATGAGTGATATACGAGTGACAAATACTAAGTACAAATAACATTTTCAACATCAACATTTATCTCATTGAATTATGCAGCAAATCGCTGAATCTCATGCAAACTCAGTATGTCCAAGCAGCCAAAACAAACAAAGCGATGTTGCAGTTTACAGTTCTACATAATGGTTGATGGGGGGAGAGGAGGGCAACAGCAAGAGCAGTCGATAACAGTCCGATTGCTGATCGTGTACAACGCAAAAGGGAGAAAAGAAACATGGACACCTATGCCAAATTCGTGATACCTAAAACCTATTTCCACGTGGCTTTGCCAAAAAACCTTATTTACTTTCTGCATGTCATCTCGCCATTCCAAGCAACAAAGGAAGTGTAGGGAGCAAACACACATACCAATGTGCCCACCCAGAGGATTGTGCCATCCGGAACAGCACCCAGACGTTGGAAGACGATTCAGTTCCCACGGTGATCTTCACTTTCAGATGGAGCGTTCGAGAGAGAAGGCCCCCACTTGTTTATCAAGTTGGAATACTGATACAAACCTGAACAAATACTTGTGTGAAGATCTGAAACTTCATAAGGCGATGGGAGGCGCCAGTGATTTGTCTCTAAAGAGCCATTTCAGCTTGGAGGGCTGCAAGTTCGTCTTCCTCCTCAGTGTTCTTGGTGGGAGGTTTCTTAGCAGGGACTGGGGTAGGCCTATATGTTTGAGCCTGGGGAAGTTGGTGAGTAGAAGGCTGAATGAGCTGTTCTTCCAAGTCAGCCCCTTCGAGGTCCTCAAGTTCAGCTTCCAACTCATCCTGCAAGGTATAGGCCACAAGTGAGTAAAATGAAGCCCACAATAGACGATCTACGACTGCACAAGCGTGTCAAAGTAACATATGCAACCAACCTCTCGTATTCTTCATAGATAAGGTTTCGTAGGTGGTACAGATCATGATAATACACCCTAAAGTTCTTACAAACTAATGGCGATTTGATCCAAGCACCAAAGGCTGGGCGGGACTTGCGTATTTCTATTGTCCAGCGGCTAACATTTCTGCTGAGAGTGATCTCTTCAGATAAATCAACAAAACAAACTAAAATAAACTGGACTTCACAATTACCTCATCAATATCAGCTGCTGTGCCAATAGGCGTTGAAAGTGCCTCCTGGATCTGCTTCATGTTCTCAGTCTGCTCGTTGATTTCGTCCATTGTCTTGTCCACGTCATCAATATTTCTGTACATGCCATCACCAAATTAGGACTAACAGCTCACGTGTGAACTTCTAACGACTGGCGTCACAATCACCCATATCCTATTAAACAAATGTGTATCCTTCCAGCTTGAACAACTAAAGCTAGTCAACAAGGAATCCTTCGTCAGCTACTAATACAGAAGGCTTTCACAAGTCCTGTGCCGTAGCCAATAAATATAAATGCAGACCAGAGCCCCGTTTGCTTTCTTGCGACAGAACAAAGAAACACGAACAAATCTGCTCCAAAGAGCGATAAGAAGGAGAGGACAGGCATAGTACGTGGCTTTCTGGATGGCCTTCATAGCTGAAGCACCGCTACGCAGAGCATCCACGGTTTCTGTTGTTGCCTTCGCACCCTCTAGCATGATCATCTGCGCGAAAAAACAACACACTACAGTGAATACATATGCACGCAAAAAACGCCCACACAAACATAATTAGGTCAAAACATACAAAATTGAATGGGCACGTACAATCAGAGGTTGGCAAAGTTTTACAAATTCATTCAATTGTCAACATGTGAATCCGGATTAGCAACCAAAATCAACGAGAGTCCCAGACCTGGTCATGAATACGCAATTGGAAGTTGCCGAGTTGCTCTACTTGGACTTCATACAACTTCTTCCGTTTTAAACACTGAATCGCAGCTGCCAGATCAAACCATCACAAAAAAAACATCACTCATCAGCACCCCTAAACACGTTAACTTCCAGCTCTCTGACAGAGCCAGACCTAAATGAACCATAGCCACTCTAACCACAACACAACGACAGCAGTCCCTTGCCTCTCTTATTCTTCAACCTCGTAAACTCCTTCGCCTTCTCAATCTCCATAGCTATCTTCTTTTGCAACACTTTCTCCTTTTTCTCCAGCATCTCCAAGGTCTACCCTCGCCATCAAACCCAAGGCACAGGTCAAAATCAAACCCAACCTCGCGATTTACCCAAACCCTAATAACAACGGGAAAAAACAAACAACCCCACTGAAACAGGAATCAATACTTCTCTATCCGCCAAACCCAGTTCCAAATCCACATCAAATCGTTCCCGCACCTCATTGAGCTTGTCGAGCGTACTGAGAGTGGAGGGCTCCTCCTTGGGCTTTCCAAATATCCTCGAAAACATAGTGAAATTGGGTGGGGGACTGGAAGCTACAAAATCAAGCCCCCTTTTCTCCTACCAATCGATGACCCTGCGTCCTCTACGATCCCTGAAAGATTCTCCTGGCCTTGCAATCACGAAGACAACGATGCGCTAACAGAGGAACCCACAATCGGTAGCGCGATTCCTGAATTCGAGCGATGGCACACTTCCTCGTCGTCGTCCTCTTCCTCTTTCCCTTTCCTTGCTCTTCTGTCTCTGTCTCTGTTTCTCTGCCTCTCACGGCTTCCCTGAAGATCCATTCCTCCTTCTCTGCCCCAACCCAAATAACGCATCCTCGCATCTGCCCGGAATTTAAAAAAGCCAAAGTATAGGGTGCGCAAAAGTAAACTCATGGCAGTCTGCGAGACGAACGGTCCTTTCACAACTTGTGTGTGTTTTCTCTGTGATTGTTGTAGGATGGATTTATATTATTATTATTATTATTTTGAGAAAATAAAAGCTTTTATTGATATTTAAAAAAATAAAAAATAAAAAAAGAATAATAAATGCATTGATAATTTCATATTTATTTATTTTTAGTTAGATTTTTATATTATTGTAAAACTTTTGTGTTCTTAATATATATGTATGTGTATAATTTAGATATTAATTACTGGAAAAATATAAAAATTCAAATGATATTTCTGTGATCAATTCATTTCATCAAATTATACTACTTTATTACAATAAACTAAGACTTTCACAGTCCTTCAGGTTAATAATGAATATATTCATTATTTGAATTTGGTAAAATCATGATTTGTTTCATACATATTTGTGTGTGTGAATATATATATATATATATATATATATTAATATTTATGTTAACATGATATTTATAAATACTTGAATGCATGTTTTAGAATAAAATATAGTGTATTTAAAGATCATAAGTGCAAATTTCATTTTCAGAAAAATATCTAAAATTTTAAAATCAGAGCACAAGTGTAACAAAATCTAAAATACTCTAAGCATGGGTTTGTTTTTCAAGACAATGTATTTGTCCATAATAATAAATAATATACCATGAGACCAAAAATATAAAAAAATGATGTTTTGTTTTCATGCATTATGAAATCATGCCAGCTAAAATATTTTAGATATAACATATACACATGATAATTCTTAATCTATTGTAAACTCTTTTAAATTATGCGGCATATTTGAAAAATGCTTGAATGTATGAACGAAATAAAAAAATGAAATAAAAAAATACATATAAGAAAATTAGAAACTATGTTCCTATGAGCTTTGAACTTAAAGTATTTAATTTAAGAATAACAACTCAAATTTATTCAACATAGTAATTTTATTTGATAGAATAAATACATATATTCTATAACATAAAATAAAGAATAAAAACTGGAAATTGAGCATGTTTACTGGAAAAAAAAAAAAAAAAAAAAAAAAAAAAACTTCTCTATTGTATACTTTACAATCATAAAAATCAAAATTGACTTTTTTACTAAACTTAAGTATTATTAGAAGCATGGTGTAAGCATCAAGAGACTGTTACACAGGGCAGAATATATATATATATATATATATAAATATATGTTCACACAATTAATATAATAAACAAATCTGAGCAACTTATATCACAGGTTCTAATTCACAAGTTCTTTTCAGAAATTGATTTGGAAAAGAAGAAGAGGATCCAATTTTATTTTTGATGTTTGGCTAGAAAATATTTTTCTTCCAATTCAATGAAATTAAGCAAAGATCTTACTTTTCTTTCTTTAGAAATAATTTCTCTCAAGATGAATTCTAAATTTCTATATATATATATATATATATATATCAAAAATATAAAAACATCAAAATTATAACTATTTTTTTTTTTTGATAAAATTATGTAATACTTCAGATGTTAAAAGGTCTCAAACAAATTGCATATGTGGGTCCTAGCTAGCTTATGTATAACTATTTGACCTCTTGTTAATAATTGGAATGAATTTTTTTAACCTCATTATCAAAATTAAATTCTAAATAATTCTTAAGCTTATCATTTCTTATGTTTATTTTTTAAAAAATGAAATTTAATGATAATTAAGTAAATTAATGTGCTAATTTAATAAATAGTATTTAAAATAGGAAATTAAAGTTCCTTCAAATTATTTTATAACATGATTAGTATTTATTTTATAATATTTTTTGTATATATGAAAAAAATTAGGATCTAATTTAACCTTGTGTTTGGCTATGTTTAAAAAAACATCTAATAAGTTGTTGTAAAATCTTGTAGTTTTAATTCTTTTTATAGTTTTATATTGAACTTAAGTTATCTACAGGAAGTACTTTTTTCACTTTATTTTTTGAATTATTTGTATTATTATAAACCAAAACCTTTGATACAATACCAAATAAAACTTGATTAAAAATTAATTTTTACAATCCAAATTGTATAATCAATCTTAGTTTGGAATTAGTAATTGATTTAGTTATAGATAACCTTTATTTTTATCTTTGATTGGAAAACTATCTCAAAAATTTATAAATTGGCTTTTATGTCTTAATTTTTAATGACAATAAAATTAAAAATATACAAATATCAAGTATTTTGATAGAAGAATCTTTTATTATTAACAAAAGTTGGACTACAAATCTATAAACTATTTTTTAAATTTTATTATATTAAATAGTATTTTAAAAAATTAAATTTATTCAAACTAAATTTAGAAATAAATATTTACATATTAATCAAAGTATTTTTTAAGATTTTTTTAATTTTTACTTTAAATAATAATAAAATATAGTTGTTTCTTAAAATATTTGGCACTTGTTATCAATATAGATGGTGTAATAAGTTTCAAAATTGACTATTGTGCAGTAAATGCATGCATGGAAATTTTCACAAATTAAAAAATAAGATTGATTAATCTCTTTATCACAAAACTAAACTATGTATAACATATGCAGTCTAAGTGTTAATTAAGATAGGAAGTATGAATCTTAATTGTGATTTTTGGTAGTAGCTTCAGATTTTTAAACAATATAATTTTAATACAAAAAAATATGGTGTAAATGTCTTCTTTAAATTGTTAAAGATTAACAACTTTAATAATGAAGATATTGTATCATTTTTCTTTATATTTATAATTTTTAAATAGCAAAAATATATACTACAAATACTTTGTTAAAAATTACAAATGTGCATAATTGATCAATTTTAAAATTTTAACATATTAATAATATAATTATTTTTATATTTCTTATTAAAATGTAGTTGTGTCTCTAATTAACAAAAATAATATAAAATAAATAGTACATTTTATTTTATATATTTATAGATGGTAGAAGAATACTTGATTTTTTATTTTATTTTATTGCAATAAATTTTATAAATTAGAAGGCAATACATATATATTTATTTGCTTATATATATATATATATATATATATATATATATATTTCAAATAAGTATCAGCCATAATTTTTAAGTATTTCATAAAAAATAAATAAATTTAATTATAATATTATCATAGTTTTTTTTTACTATATATATATTATTTTTTATTATATATTTTATTGGTTTAAATAAGCTAGGTTTAGCTTACATATAATTTTATAAATGACATTATTTTGGTTAAGATAGTGCAAAAAAGAAAAAATTGTAACAAATGCTATAAAAATTATATTGAAATATATAATTCTAAATGATTAATTTAGATAATAATAATAATAATAATAATAATAAATATTTTAACTAAAGATATTATATATTGAAATTATTATCAAATAAATTTTTATTATGTTGCTTTAATTTTTAAGGAAGGAAATGATTAGTTTTTTAATTTTTTAATTTTTTTTTATCAGTATTCTAATATTAAAACTTAAAATATTTTAATATCATTATAATGATATTTTAGTGTAGAGGTTTTTGTACTTTATGATTTGTTTATTATTTTTAACATCACGTAGGCTACATTCAACTAGCTTATATCAATATCAAAAATAGTTTAGTAATTTATTATAAACAATTAATTTTTTTATACATATACTTACTACATAAATATTTAACTATTCATAGATAAATATTATTATTATTATTTTTTATACAATTATTAAAGATGAAAAGAAAATTTATATAAAAATATTATAAATTTTTATAAAATGTTATAAAATTGTCTATCACAATAATAATTTGTTATATCATAGTTTGAGATGATTAAAGAAAAATGAGTGGTTTTAATTTTTTTTGTTAAAGATCCTAAAAGAGATGAAATAATTCTAAATATTACAAAAATAATAAGATTTTTACAATTTATTGAAAATCTTTTTGTAATTTAAAAAAAAAGATGTAAATTAAGAATCTTTTAAAGATAAAAACATCAAGTTTAATATTTATTTTTGATATGTAAGGCTTCATAATGATTCTAAGATACATGAGTAGAATATTTATAAAATATATTTAATGATTCTTGAGAAAATAAACACAAAATCACATACACATAGAAATCAATACAAAACAAAGTTATTTTACATAATTTTGAACAAAAATAAAAATAAAAAATAAAATACAAGTAATTGTAGTTTTATTAAGCTAAACACTAGAGCCACTCAATTCTTTGAATATTATCTATAAGATACTACATAAGTATACTAATCAAGACATATATTGTAATACAAAGGTGTTATCTTTGCTCCTGTCCCTCTCCCTTAAAACTTCCATAAGGGTGATAATTAATTTTAAACAAGCCTATTATAATCAATTATATTAAATAGATAAAATATAATTTATAATTGTAAAAACGATTATTAAGGTTTAACAACCTGTATAGATATATTGAATTTTTTTTAACATATTCACATATATGGAGAAACTTTCAAAAGATTTATTCTAATTTTTAAATAATAAGTCATCAGATTATATAATTACAAAAAAAAAATAGTACAAATTTATATGCAAGAAGAGGTTGGAAGATGTGTTAAGCTGATATGAATAAAGAATAAAAAATATTTTTGAATCAAATATTTAATAACATAATATTATTTTCTTCCAGCAGTGTAGATAGAAGAAATTTGGAGGCAAATAAGATAAAATATTATTTAAATTTCAAGATTGGAACTTGTTGTAAACTTCTATAAATATGTAATGTATTTTTTAAAAGATTTAAAATTTAAATACAGATATTTAAAAGATTTTATAGTCATAATATCTAAAATAATTTTAAAAATTTAAAAGAAATGATAAGAATCTAAAATATTCTATAGAGTTCTCAAAAATATTTTAAGTCACATTTTATTATGTGTTTATAACATCACATCCTTCTTTAGCAACAAATTTTGTTAAAAGATTTTTAATAAATTATTTCCTTATATTTTAAATAATCAAATTTTTATTTTAGATTATTTAGACTGTGATTTAATTTTAATAATGTTCATGTGATTGACTTATGTGATTAATTTTAATAATATAAAAATTTGATATAATACTTTGATAAAATCTATTTAAGCCAAGTTGCTAATTTTCTTATTTAAAAAAAAAACTTATTAATACATGTTACAACATGTATAAAGAATTTACTTAAAGTATAAATATTTATTGTTACAATAAGAAAATATCCTATATCTTCTTAAGATCAAAATAAAATTTATTAATATTTTTTACACACAAGTTGTGAAATTTTTATAATATACATCATAAAAAGATATGTTCTTTTTTGCAGTTATTGCAAATATATATATATATATATATATATATATATAAAATCCCTATTAATTGTTATTCTATTTTTTTTTAAAAATCTTCTAATTCTTATTACAAGTTGCTTAAAATATTTATAGATTTTTTAGTCAAATAGTGCCCAAGTTAGACATTATGTCTTTCTATGATTACTCATAAGTTTTTAAATCCACAACATTCAACTTAAGTATGTATATCGAATTGTTTTAGTATCTTTGAATCAAAGGAGGTCCAACATAATAATTAGATGCATCTCTAAGTTTTGTTCCTCTATTCTTTATAATTTATTATATAGAAATTATATAAAATCTTGCTTATAAGATCTTTGACATTATTAAAAATTTGTATAATTAATATATATATATATATATATATATATATCAATTTTTAACTTATAAATATTAAAAAATATTTAGAAGTTATATTATAATATGATTCTATTTGAAATTATTATTTATATAAAATTTATTATTTAATAATATTTTATTTATTATCTTATCTTTAATGTGTATATTTAAGATATAAAAAGTATAATTCCATCTCCTATATAGCTAATAGAGTTATTATTTTTTAGTATTTAAGATATTTGATCCTATATTTTTGAAATAAAATAGTTTTATACAAATTCATTCAATTTTTAAAAAAATGATCAATATCTTTAATAATGAAAATAATTTAATATTATTGAATAGTTTCAATTAGAAATTTAATGAAAGAATTATTTTTTATTATTTGATGTGCTACAAGCAATTTTAAGAATAAGATACTATATATATATATATATATATATATATATATATCCTAGCTAATTATGAAGTAGTCAATTCAAATCATTATTTTTATTAATATTTACTTTATATATATTTTTTACTCTAACAATTTTTTGGTATTACAGTTGTTCAATTAATTTTTTATTTGATATCATTATTGCAACTACATTCAAATTGATTTATGTAAAAATGCAAGTTTAAAATATATCTTAAGTTTCATAATTAATAACCTCATCTCATTATAAAAATTACTTTTTAAAATAATAAAATAATAAATTTAATTCAAAATAGTATATAATAATATATTATTATTATTATTATTATTATTATAAAAAAATAATATTTAAGATTATTCTAAAAATTAATTAAATAAAAGTTAATACAAATCATGAAATACATGTGTTACGTAATAGTATTAAAGATATGCTAAAATAGACCTATTTTAATTTAAAATTTAATTTAAATATTTTATGTAATAACATAATAGATTATAGCACATATTTAATAAAGTTGCATTGACTTAATAGATTAACATAGCCACAATTTTATATCTAATGGTAAAAAATATAAAATAAATAAATTTATATATAAATAATTTATTATATATATATATATATATATATATATATAATAAGTTATATAATGACCATACACGGTCTCCGCATCAAAGTCAGACATAGAATACTTCAAGTTATGAATCTCATCCATTATTATTATTATGTTGCTGAAGATTGACACTATTTGATCATCATCTAATTGTTTTAGTTTATTAGCGAAAGAGATATACTTTCTTATCTCGTAATCTTTCACATCTCCATCTGGCCACTTGCGGATTTGATCTCTAAAGTTATCAGCAGATGTCCTACCTCTTACAAGAACAAGAGCTCTTCCTTTGTACAATTTGTGAGATTCAACAACTGCTATGGAAGTAAACGTTTTTCCAGATCCAACATTGTGAAATAATAACAGGTTATTATACGGAGTTTGAACAGGCATAAACCTCTTAACAAACTCTTGATGAAGGTACAACCTTGAATTTCTTATCCTTCTTAGTTCGTGAAACTCTTCTTTTCTCCACAAGTTGTCAATAAAATTAGTATCTGAAACGTCAGGATAGGATGGAATAAACTTGTCCATACTGCTTATCATAAAATGAATTTCGCAGAGAACTAACGTGCTGTAGTATTTAATTTTTTATACTGCATACATCAACCATGGATTTCCTAAAAGAGTTCATAAGGTCTAGAGCAGATTTAAAGTCGAAGTCTCCTGAGGATTATGAATACGAGATCGAGGTCAGATTGAAAGATATAACAAGAGACGAATTTCTAAAGCTTCCAAAAATCAGTGACATTATCACTACAGAGGAGACCTTGTATTCTGTAAAAGGTAGTAATACCGTTACGGTGTCGGGTAGAGAGAATTCGCCTTGGAAAAACGCCGGGTTCCTAGCTGCTACTAGAACTAGCAAGGAACATGAGAGGAAGCCGTGCAAGTATGTTCTATACTTGCTCAATATTTATTCGAGTTTTCAAGTTATACTTGTATTATACTTGTACAAGTCTTGTACAAATATAAAGTATAAATACTTGAATAATACTTATACAAATACTTGTATAAATACTTGTATAAATCCTTGGTATAACACTTGTACAAATACTTGTATAAATCCTTGGTATAATACTTGTACAAATACTTGTACAAATATTATGTATAATACTTATAGAATACTTATAGAATACTTGTATAAATACAAGTATATATACTTGTATAAAAAGTATAAGCAAAGTATGTATGTATTCAAGTATACCTCAAAATACAACCGCATATGAGGAATACAAGTTATACAACAAATTAAAACTAAATAAATCACTAAAAATTCATCCAAAGGTCGAATCAAGCGTGCTTATAGCCTATGGAAAGCCAATAATCCATTGTAAAATATATCAAAATTTCACAAATAGATGACTTACCATTTAAAAGTTATGGCTAAAAGAAGTAGGCGCTAAAATTTCCAAGCAAATGCAAAGGCAGCAAAGCTCCTCTTCACTTCAGCCTTTGTTGTGATCACTTCCCTTCTCCAAATTGGACATGCAATAGCTTTTTAGAAAGCTCACTCCATCATCTAGCTTGTTCTAAAATTTCGCATGCATGCCTCTCAAACTCCAGATTTTGTAGCTAGTCGATTCTACTCTTCAAACCCTAGCAACAATTTGCCCTCTTTGACACTTCACGGCTCATAAAACTTTCATCAAAGCTCCAAATGTATTGATTTTTGTTTTTGTGGAAAGCTTACATAAGCTACTATAAGCACCTAAAATATCAAAAGGATTGAAGAGACTGTCCGACTTGGGTGGTTGAACAAAGTCTCTGCCCCTCTTCGTCGGGTGGCAGCAAACCCTTTCCCACTCTCAAGCTCACAACTTTTGCTCTCCAACTCCAAATGCTACAAGAGATGTCTTGATAGAAAGCTAGCACAATTTTCCACACTCTTTGTAAATTTCACTAAGAAAGAGTTGAAATCAAACTTGCAGTGGCAGCTCGAAGTTTCTGCCCCTCTTCGTCGGGTGGCAGCAAACCTCACTCTACTAAAACAAGCATAACTTTTTGTTCACAACTCCAATACAAGCAAGTGAGTAGGTTCTAGAATCCTCACAACTTGAAGAACACACCCACCAATTTTCACTACAAACACTTCTATCTCCTCGGAGCTATCTCTCTCCAAAGTTCACCACTCAAAAACTCCTCTCCTCTCGGTCTAACAAGAGGAGTATATCTCCCTTTCTTTCTATATTAGACTATGAGACGCCCACATGGGCAGCCAAATCCTATTGGATGGGCCTTATTCACCCCATGCTCTTCTTTCTTACCCTTCATAAGGTCCATTCTACCTCAAAAGTCAACAAGAAAGGTAAAACAACCTTTACCTTTCTTCTAATTACAAAAGAGTCTATTCTAGGATATAAATAAGGTAGGAACAAAACAAATAGCCATCTTAATTCACTAATTAAGTGGCTATAACAAATCCTCTCCTTATAATATCTTCTAAAATAACCTCTAGCACTCACACATATATTAACAATAGATACAAGATTTTTCATATTTTTATACACTGCACGTAAATGCAGTATGACAACGGTCAAGAAAGTTGAGTCTAATTTTTTCATCAAAGAAAAGATATCTTCGAAGATGATTTGTAAGTTTAATGCTGAGGTTGTACTGTCTCTTGAAAGAAAATACTGTGGAGAGCAAGGGATGGCCGTGAAGATTGTAAGACATAAATAAAGAAGCACGACATACTACGATGGGTTCAGAGTCCATGCAACAAAAGTTACTTCTAGTAACAAAGTCCACTATGAGATCGAGTTAGAAGTACTGGACGACACTTGTGACATAAGGCACATAGAACGTATGCTGGAAAGCATAAGACCTTCTTCAACTCCAGAGATATGTAAGCATATTACTAAGCTTGTACCTAGCTTTAACCCTCGCAACTACAGGTTTCCAAAACCCATAGACATAATAGTAAGAGAACTTGCAAGACAGTATTCATCGGGAGGATCCATATCTTTGAAGCTTGATGGTGTAAGATCTTTCATTGCTTGTTACAAAGAAAGTATATATGAGATATCAACAAGAGGTCATGAAAAAACTATTGGATCAAGCATTCATGGTCACAATTCCTTCACTGTTCTTGACACAGAACGAGTAGATGATATATACTATGCATTTGATATTATCATAATAAGAGACAGAGTAGTTGCTCACCTGTCGCTGGAAGAGAGGACGAAGATGATACTTCAAGTCTGTCTAAGAATTAACAAAGCTATCAAGAGGAAGCTTATCGTTGCTAAAAAATATTTTATGTTTAAAGACTTTAATGCTTTCTCTAGGTATCATCAGATACTCGAGAGGAAGATCCAAGAGGAAAAGTACGATGGTCTGATATATACACATAAACTATCA
Organism: Physcomitrellopsis africana; assembly: GCA_036785485.1. Lineage (NCBI taxonomy): Eukaryota > Viridiplantae > Streptophyta > Bryopsida > Funariales > Funariaceae > Physcomitrellopsis > Physcomitrellopsis africana. The sequence continues at coordinate 11,466 of JAWRVF010000209.1, read as the reverse complement.
TACTTTGATCAAGTCATGAGATGAAAGCCTCAGAAAACTGTGGATCTTTTGTACAAAGACCGCGCATTAATGGCATACAACCAAAGGGAAATTGTGGACTCTAATTTCAGGATATCAAGTAATAGGAAGATACCAAAAGAGGATACTATCTCAGAGTTTATAATAGACTCTAGCAGACATGTAACACTATTAAGAGAGAGAAAGGATAAAGCATATCCAAACTCTACTACTGTGATCGAAAGAATCAAAAAGATAGTAAAAGAAGAAAAAGATATTTTTAGAGTATTCAAAGGATTAACAGTGTCCTTGATGAGATCCTACTATAATGATGTAAAGAGGGAACTGCTAAAGAAAGGAACTGGCCACCTACTAGACATAGGATCAGGCTTTGGTGGAGATGTGACAAAGTGGAGTCACTACACTAGTATTACATGTGTTGAACCTTCACATACGAATGTAAAGGAGTTCAAGCAAAGGCTTGGCAATAATAAGAAAGTAAAAATCATACAAGCAAGAATAGAACACTTAAGAGGATTTGACAAGTCTATAACAACAATAGCTTGTTTCTTCTGTATTACACTTATCGATATAAATAAGCTTGTCAAAATCATCCAAAAGGTATCATCTGACGAACATACTTGTACATTCTTGTGTATTGTAATGTCCAAGAAATATGTTATGAAGTTCTTCAAAGCAAAAAATAACAAAGAGCACATATGTAAAGCATATACTATCAAGCTCAAAGATGACGGTAGTATGTATGCACATATTCCTGGAACTATTGTACTAGATCAGACAGAGAGCTTAGTGGATGTTGACAGTCTTATCGCACAACTTGAAAATATAGGATTCAAATTAGGAGAAAGGCACAGGCTTAGTAGCAATAGATTTATGTCATTCAATGAGTATGTACTATCATCTATGTACGAATCCCTAATAATAACACGATAAGAACTTCAGTAGAATTTTTTTTGTTCTTTTCTAATAACCTTTGATTTCAACATTGTTATAATTTTATTATTCATACGTTTTATAAAAGATTATTATCATGGATATTAAGCGTAAAACTATGATGTTGACTCCTATGCTTAACAGAACTCCCAAGCGAGTAAATGTACCACCTCTACAGACATACAAAGAGGAGGATGCAAGCACATCTGATGTGTTTACATATGTGCCAGAGAAGACAGTGTCTAAAGAAAAGGTCAAATATGTTGTATCCAAAACGGTTAATAGGAACATGCTTATAGCTGTAGATCTTCTTAAAGAGTTACAAAGTGCTAATAGCATCACCAGTATTAGTAGCTCTGATTTCAAGTCTCTTATTATTAGACCTCTTGATAAATTTCTCGATGGAAGGATAATCAAGAAGCAACAAGAGAGAACAAATCCATTCGACACTCCTAGAGATGTTACAGATTCCTTTACAAAACTCTTGAACATTCTCAAGTATCAAGGGATAGATGTCACAGATATCAAAGTGGATAATCGTCAATCATCGTTATCTGGTGCATCGAAGCTTCTCAGAATATATATATCCAATAATTTGACAAGACAAGGAAAAAATATAGTACTTGATCCCACATTAGAGAACCTCTTTCTAGACAATCATATAGGAGATTTGTACACCAAGAATGGTGGAACATTTATAACACAAGGCCAAATACAAAAACTAGCATCTCTATTAGTAACAAAAATCTTATAATTTTTTTTTTTTTTTTCCTACTGTGCTATTTGATATTCCCACCCGTTAATGTCGCATAGCTTCACGTCCGCCTTTGATAAGAATTGCATATCATCTCCGTACATGTGCCCGACAGCTACTATTCTCCCATTAATCTCTTCAAACATAAGATGGGTGTTTATATCAACATATGTGTCTTCCATGTCTCTAATGGGTCGAAGTCTCATTTGAGTCGATGATCTTCTTTGTTCCTTCTTTGTACCAACGATATCACAAAAGCTGTCTATCTGTCTCTGCTTAGCATTGTTGTTATCTTGATTTGACTTCAGAAGCATAGTCATATGCCTTTTACAGAACTCAGAATTAGCAGTTCTTAGAAAAGAACACTTCTTACCTTTATTCGCACCGCTTTGAAGTATCTTCTGCCACGTCTCTGCATCGCTTCTGCTGGGCTTGGAGGTTGTTCCTATGTTGATTGAAAGATCAGCTGATTGGAACGTCTCTAGTGCTACACGATTTATAACCTTCATATGCTTATCAAGTCCTGAGATCTCATTGATAAGATTTGCTATAAAGCTCTGGCATAAAGTCCAACTGAGTTGAACACCAATATCTTTGAGCGCGCTCTTTAGCTTGCTCATATCAAGATCTTCCATGATTACCTATTTGTACTTGTACAAAAAAAATAACCTTGGAGAAGAATAAAGCAATATAACAATCAATATGTCTAGTAAGGATTTAGTAATACATGCTCCTCTATTATCTCGTGTCAAGAGCGCATGTATGAGAGACTCTTGTAAGTATCTACAAGAGCTTGATGGTGATGAAAGGCAGGCGTTCATCACAAGATACTTACAAGCTCAGGTGCATCCTGGGGAGGCTGTAGGTATTATAGCATCACAATCCATTGGACAACCAACTACTCAGATAGCACTTAGTTCATTCCATAATGCGGGCACAACAACTGTAGAAGTACTTGAGGGAATACCTAGGCTTGAATCGATTCTAAATTGCTCATTTAAACAATCAACTTCAATAGTATTTGTCACAAAAGAGGTGAGCCCTTCAAGTTTTGTATATCTTACTATTTTAGACGTAGTGTCATCATACTATATCGAGTATGATCTAGATTCCTGGTGGTACCCTATAGCAAAAAAGCACAACTTGTATACATCTCCTACCATTGAGGATGAAGGTATTGTGTTCAGAATGGTGTTTAATAAGAAGAAGATGGAACATTATAGAATAAGCTTGAAGACAGTAAGAGACAAGATTCTTACATCTATAGATGAAAACAAGAAGATATGAGTACTTATATCTCCAGAGTTTGAATATATAATAGACATATCCATAAAGAATGCAGCACTGAAGAAAGACACAGAGATGTTTGTATATAGAATAGTTAGGTCTACAATACTCCCTATACAAATATGTGGCATTCAAGATATAAAACAAGCAACTATTAATGGTACCAAAGTAACAATAGAGGGTTCCAACCTCCTAGACACTCTAGGTCTTGATTTTGTAGATGTGAGATCTAGTACATCTGACTCCGCCATAGATGCCTTTAAATGTCTAGGAATAGAAGCAGCAAGGAATGTTCTAGTAAGAGAATTATCAAAGGTGCTCAAAGGAGAAGTGGACTTTGGTAATAAGCATATTAATCTACTTGCAGATTTTATGACAAGTAGAGGAAGGATTGTTCCTATAAACATATCAAGAATGATAGAAAGAGGCCACAGTCATCTAACAAGGGCGTCTAATGAGCGAACAATAATAGAGATAGCTAAGGCTGCATACAAAGGAGTACAAAAACCTTTACAGGGTATATCTGATAGCATCATAACATGTACAAGATCAAGAGTAGGAACAGGTATTATAGATATAGTTCAATGCTTGTAAAAAAAAATTTTTTTTTTTTGTTGCAATATGTTATTATTATGTGTACTTTAATTCCACTCTTGAGAGAAAGCTTAGAGAAAGCTTTTTTTTATACCTTATTATTATCGGAATTGTCCTTCCCATAGCAGAATTGTATAATGTCCTTACCATCCCTCACAATACCATCATACTGTGTGGTTACATCGTGCATGGACTTCGATATACGTCTCTGTATGTATCCGGCATCAGAAGTGTTTACACCAGTATTAACTAATCCCTCTCTTCCTCCTTGGCAATGGAAAAAGTACTCGATGGGACTGAGACCTTGTGAATATGAACTAGAAACAAACCCTTGTCCTTCGAGCGAGTTGCTGTATGGTGCAGTCTATGCAATAGTTCTACTGTCTGGTAACAGCTTTGGTGGTCTTTCCCCTCTTATCCACTGCTGACCTACCAGTGACAGTATCTGTCCTAGGTTAACACGACTCCCTTTAGCCCCACTTTCTATCATTGTAACAAGTCTGTTATTACTACTGGTCGATTCCATTACTGCTTTCTGGCTCGCATTTCTAATATTATTAAGGATAATGCCTACATTCTCATCATCTTGATCTATGTCAGGTATGACAATAGGTTCTACATTGCAGATACAGTCATCGTATCCCATGCTTAATCCCTCTTCAAGAAGCCACCTATTCACAATTCTCTGTAGTGATCCTAGAAACCTTAAAGCACTGTTGCCACTACTGCTTATAAACGTCTCCTTTACTATATTCTTTATTATGTTAGATGTAAAAGATTCAAACGTAATACCTTTCTTCTTAGTTGCTTCCTGAACAAGCACAACTATAAGATCTCTTGAAGTGTGCACACTACTACTGTCAATGTAAACGTCAGATGCCATGGTACAGTCATGGAGCATTGGCTTCTTTAGTACCTTATCCGCTTTGTACATCATGAAAGACCCAGTAACGGTGTCTTGTATTGCATACACTGTGGGCATAGAGTTTTGTGGTGATAGTATGCACTTATCAACAGCGAGAAGGGTCTCACATTCGACTTTAGAAGAGTATGAAGATGCGCAAAATATGTTCATTTCATCTCCATCAAAGTCTGCATTAAACGCTGGACAGACAGACGGGTTTATCCTTATAGTATAGGAATCATTCATTACTCTTGCTCTAAATGCCATAAGCGATGTTCTCTGCAGAGAAGGTTGCCTGTTGAGTAACACATAGTCTCCATCTGCTACTATCTTAACATTCCTAGAGAAAGAAATAGGAACACCTACTTCATCGACATCTAAGTTGGGATCAGGAGTTATAACAGCTCTTGCACAATGCTTGTTCCTCTTACCAAGAATGTACTTTCTGAATGTCCCATCTTTTCCAGATATTCTGTTTATTAGGGATCCATCGTTGCTTACGGAGGAGTCTTTGCCTATTATTGTACAATAGTCTTTATAGACAACAGCTGCATTACTCGTGTTTCTTAATATAGAGCCGTACAGTCTTGTTAAGCTATCATCAGAGCCCGATGATAGTCTGATACAATTGGGAACAACAGGCACAGCATCCATTATGAAATCTTTGGGGTTTGATATTTTGTAGTTCATACTTTCCAGCTGATCGGCAGTTAGAGTATTGAATATATCCTTTACAACACGAGACGATACAGTATGACTTGGTTCCCTCTTATCAACAAGACACATCTTCTTATGGTCAAACGTGTATGTTCTGGCATGGTCTTTACAGTTACCACACACCTTTCTTCCTTTGACCTTTGTAATAGAACCAAACGATCTGCACTTAGAACATATTATCTCTGCAGTTCTTATTATATCCTTTATGCACAATGGGTTAAATATTGGCACTTTGAGTAGTATAAATCCCATATGTCCTGGACAATGTCTCGGGTCAGAACATGATGAACAATACACTAGTGCTCCTGTTCCCAATAGAGAGGAGCATATATCATCCTTTCTTTTAATTTGTACTACTGAGATTCTAATAAGCTCTTCTGTAGAATAGAAAGAGAAAGATACAGCTTTAGTTTGACTAGCCATGATGGTAATGAATGTGACATCAGCCTGCATGTGTTATGTAAAAATCAAAAAAAATAATGCACAGCATATGGGTATGTATATAATTGAAGATTATTACACGTAGTGCGGTGCATTTTACTACTTTTTTTATATCACAAAGGAGCACTAATGGATTTATCAGCATTTGTAAGAGATGTGGGAATGGATGCTAATATTGTCAACTTATACGACATTATGTTATCAGATGTTGCTAATATGATCAAAGAAGTAACCATCAACAATCGTAAGATATTTAACAATGTGCAAGTTATTCCTAATCAGAAGGGATACCAAGAGTGTATAGACACCTTAAGCAATTATGAATGCAATATTGTTGCACGGTGAGATAAGATTGTTAGCTTCGTTCCCCGCCGGTTGTTCTATAAACCACCGAGGGCATCGATTGTAAAGCGATCATTCATCATGGCAGAAGGGTGCCGAGCTTCTACGTGTCAAGAAAAATCTTACATTCCATATTTAGCAATTTAAAAGAAAGGCGGTTAAGACTTCGCTGCTACAAGGCCGGTCTCAGATGGACAATGGATACTAAAGGTTGTTATTATGTTAAGATTTCGCTTCCCTAATAACAGAGCACTAGTGTATCGTTTCATCACGTTTCCGATCCGAGGATACGTCCGCATTATTATGATTATCGGTCTTCAAAGTTACTAATATTTAACCCATTATGCATAAAGGACATAATAAAAATTGCAGAGATGATATGTTCTAAGTGCAGATCGTTTGGTTCTGTTACAAAGGTCAAAGGAAGAAAAGTGTGTGGTAACTGTAAAGATCATGCCAGAACATACACGTTTGACCATAAGAAGATGTGTCTTGTTGATAAGAGGGAACCAAGTCATACTGTATCGTCTCGTGTTGTAAAGGATATATTCAATACTCTAACTGCCGATCAACTGGAAAGCATGAACTACAAAATATCAAACCCCATAGATTTCATAATGGATGCTGTGCCTGTTGTTCCCAATTGTGTCAGACTATCATCGGGCTCTGATGATAGCTTAACAAGACTGTACGACTCTATATTAAAAAACACAAGTAATGCAGCTGTTGTCTATAAAGACTATTGTACAATAATAGGCAAAGACTCGTCCGTAAGCAACGATGGATCCCTAATAAACAGAATATCTGGAAAAGATGGGACATTCAGAAAGTACATTCTTGGTAAGAGGAACAAGTATTGTGCAAGAGCTGTTATAACTCCTGATCCCAACTTTGGGGATGTTTACGAAGTAGGTGTCTTTATTTTCTCTTCTAGAATGTTAAGGATAAGAAAGCGTATAGAGACTATATAAGCATTTAACAGCAACCTTCTCTACGTAGAACATCGCTATGGCATTTAGAGCAAGAAATAATGAATGATTCCTATACTATAAGGATAAACCCGTCTATCTGTCCAGCGTTTAATGCAGACTTTGATGGAGATGAAATGAACATATTTTGCGCATCTTCATATCCTTCTAAAGTCGAATGTGAGACTCTTCTTGCTGTTGACAAGTGCATACTATCACCACAAAACTCTATGCCTACAGTGTATGCAATACAAGACACCGTTACAGGGTCTTTCATGATGTACAAAGCGGACAAGGTACTAAAGAAGCCAATGCTCCATGACTGTACTATTGCATCCGACGTTTACATTGACAGTAGTAGTGTGCACACTTCAAGAGATCTTATAGTTGCGCTTGTTCAGGAAGAAACTAAGAAGAAAGATATTGCGTTTGAATCTTTTACATCTAACACAATAAAGAATATAGTAAAAGAAATGTTTATAAGCAGTAGTGGCGACAATGCTTTAAAGTTTCTAGGATCACTACAGAGAATTGTGAATAGGTGGCTTCTTGAAGAGGGATTAAGCATGGGATACGATGACTGTATCTGCAATGTAGAACCTATTGTCATACCTGATATAGATCGAGATGATGAGAATGTAGGCATTATCCTTAACAATATTAGAAATGCGAGCCAGAAAGCAGTAATGGAATCGACCAGTAGTAATAACAGACTTATTACAATGATAGAAAGTGGGGCTAAAGGGAGTCGTGTTAACCTGGGACAGATACTGTCACTGGTAGGTCAGCAGTGGATAAGAGGGGAAAGACCACCAAAGCTGTTACCAGACAGTAGAGCTATTGCATGGACTGCACCATACAGCAACTCGCTCGAAGGACAAGGATTTGTTTCTAGTTCATATTCACAAGGTCTCAGTCCCATCGAGTACTATTTCTATTGCCAAGGAGGAAGAGAGGGATTAGTTAATACTGGTGTAAACACTTCTGATGCCGGATATATATAAAGACGTATATCGAAGTCCATGCAAGATGTGACTACATAGTATGATGGTACTGTGAGGGATGGTAAGGACATTATTCAATTCTGCTATGAGAAGGACAACTCTGATAATAGTATGATATAAAAAAAAGCTTTTTTTATATTTACAATTTATTGTGACATTCACAACATTCAAATATGGTGGTCATCCCCTCATCAGCTGATCTTTTCTGAACATCAACAGATACAATCTTCTTATTCTTGCATCTGGTACACATCTCTGTATCTTCTTCTCTTCCTTTCTTTTGAGAAAGGTATTGTTATTGATGTTCTCAGATATAGTTGGCGCTTTGATACATTTTTTGGCCATACATTCCGTGTTAAATTCATACCACTTCATCATGCCCCTGTTACTACCTCCCGGGTAGGAAGAATTTATTACATCCATGGTAGACAAGCTAGACGAAATAATAACTGTTCTAAAGAGAGAGATGAGTAAGGGAGTTGTGATATTTCCACCACTAAACGACGTCTTAAGATCTTTTTATGAAACACCACTATATAATGTGAGAGTTATAATGCTTGGTCAAGAACCTTACAAAGGCATCGGCAAGGCTAATGGATTATCTTTCTCTGTCAATAAAAGATACCCAGTTCTCCCATCGCTAAAGAACATATTTAAAGAAATATCTGAAGAGATAGAGGATTTTGATATACCATCTCATGGAGATCTTACTAGATGGTGTGAGCAAGGAGTCTTGCTATTAAATTCAGCATTAACAACAGAAGGCACATCTAACAAGAATCATGATGCTTTATGGTATCGATTTACAAAGATGTGTATCAGATTGTGCTCTTCGAAGGGAGGGGTGATATTTGTACTGTGGAGAAAAACTGCATCAGGCTTTGACAAGGAAATAGACACATCAAGAAATATGATTCTTAAAGCTGCTCATCCGTCACCATTCAGTGCAAACAAGGGATTCTTCGGATGTAATCATTTCAAGACTATAAACACAATCCTCGATCCTCCTATAGATTGGAATTTATAACTAGCTCATCATCAGATGAAGAAGACGTTAGAGCATCTTCGGATGCACTGCTGTTTTCTATAAAACACCTTAATATTAGTCCAGAGATGAAGAAAGCTATTGAGAAGATACTCTTTAGTATTGAAGTGGGGGATATGAATATAAGGCTTCTCGTTGCTGCAGCAATGGTATTAGCAAAGTCTGGAATAAAAATAGATAATAGATTCTCTACTATATGTGATGAAATTATTAGTGATGTTGTTGATCCAGATCCAAACATATCTAGTTCTAAGTTTTACAATAAAATCACAATCAAGAAAAATATCCTTAGATATTGCAGGTTTATATTGTCCAGATAGTATGATTTCGGTAGTAAAAAGTATGGTAAGGAATAGAGGATACGGAGCTGATGCTAATACTGTTGAGAGCGATGAGAGGATGGGTCCATATGTTGGACAGGATAATAACCTCGTAGTATTGTTAGCAAGAAATTTTGTTGATAAACATCCCTTTGGAGTAAGCACAAATATTCTTACGAAGTCAGATATATCAAACTTCACACTTGAATATTACCAATCTGTATAACATCAAATACCTTCTAAGCATCTTAAGTTGGTTGCAATAGATGCTTTGCAAATCCTTCAGCTTTTGGATTATTATTCTTTAGCGTATTCTATAGATCAAGCTTCAGATGATATCTATAGTTGGACTAAAATGATATTTGCTGAATTAAGGCATAAATAAAATTATTATATGTAAACTCTACTGATGGTAGATACAAGATTCAATTGTCTTATTGATAGTTGATATTGTATTGTAAATATTGTTCCAAAACTTGGTTAACTTGTTCTATTTGGCTGTCAATTTGGAAATAAAAAGCCAAAGAAGTTTAATATCTATCTTTAATATTTCAAGAAGATATTTTTAAAACTTAGATATGAATTAGGATCCTCAATCGGATACAATATCATTTGGTAGGCCATAATATCAATATATATATATATATATATATATATATATATATATATATTGTCAAAAAAGAATCTTGCCATTTCTTCACTAGACATAATCTTTTTGCGAGAAATAAAATGAGCCATCTTAGTGAGTCAATCAATTATTACAAGGATGTTATCTAATGAATTGGATGGTAGTAGATTCATAATGAAATCCATGAAGATAGAAGACCATGATTGTCTTAGAACAAGCAAGGATTGTAAGAGTCTATAAGGGCAATGTCGAGGATTTTTGGACCTTAAACAAATGTCACAAGAGAGCACAAAGTCCTTTATTGCCTTCCATATTTGAGGCCAATAAAAATCTTGAGAAATAAGTTCTAAGATCTTGTTAAATCCAAAATAACTTGTAGTTGAAAAGTCATGGTGAAATTGAAGAATATATAGTCATATTAGTCTTTCTGGGATATACAAACATTCTTTAAAGTATAGAAGGTCTTCTTCAAGTTTGAATTTATCTACATTTTTTTTTAAGCAATTCTTGACATCAAAGGCCAAAACATCATTAGTAATTGCAATATATACATCATTTAGAAAATTTGAATCAATAGATGCCAATGTAATAGTGGTGCAAAGGCAAAATTGCTCCGACTTCAATAAAATTGCATATTATTAATTAAACACTACCTCTTCTATTTTTAGTATAAGATATGATCTTCTTGATAAAACATCAGATAATTCTTATTGCTTTTTAGATCAATAAATAATAAAAAAATTAAATTAAGATAATAATATATTCTATCGAGCTTGGTGGCAATTAAGAATCCAAGCTGCCATAAAATATTTGAGGTTCTTGTGATCTATGTATACAATCACAAGATACATTGCTCTTTTAAGAAAATAATACCATTCTTGAAAAGAATCTACAATAATAAAAAGCTTCTTATCATAGATTTTATAATTAATTTTGGCGGCAAATTTTTTTTGAGAATAAAATATAATAAGATAGAATTTATTATCTATATCCATTTTTAAAAATATGGCCTCTAATATAAAATCCGAAGCATCAATTTCTATATAGAATTCTTTTGTAAAGTCTAGATGCACCAAGATTAGGACTGTGGTAAATGCTATCTTGAGGTTTTAGAATGCCTTATCTACTTGAGGTCCCCATTCCAACTTATCTTGGCATATTAATTGAATAAGAGGAGTAGCAATTTGAGAGTAATTTTTGATAAAAATCCAATATAAGTTGGAAAATTTAAGAAAATATTATACATCTCTCACAGTCTTTGAAATGGCCCATTACATAGTTGCCTCCACCTTCTTGGGATCCATCATCAAACCTTCAATAGATATAATGTATCCCAAAAATTTCATCTTTACTTGATGAAATACACATTTCTCTAACTTGGCATACAAACCTACATCTTGCAACTTTTGTAATACCAACTTGACATGCCCCTTGTGTTCCTTCCAATTTTTTAAGTAGATTAAGATGTCATCAAGATAGATTTCTACAAACTTGTCTAAGTGCTCTCAAAA